>WELB01000078.1:107955-132102 GCA_009602725.1 Spirogloea muscicola | reverse complement strand
CTCCCTCCCTCCCTGCCTCCCTCCCCCGCCTGCTCCCGCTCCCTCCCTCTCTCCTCCTTGCTCTTGCTCTGTGTACACAGATGATAGGCGTGTGGGCTGTGAGCCTGTGGCAGCAGATGGGCTCGCCCGCTGCTGTCAACCTGGTTGAGCTCGGGCCTGGCAGGGGGACTCTCATGGCAGACCTACTCAGGGTATTACGCAATTTAAGCAAGCAAGCATTGTGAAGTGGAGCTACAGTGTCAATCTGGATTAACAATTGTAGAGGACAAGTGCAGACGCATGCTGATCAGGATCGGATAGTCTTGCTTGTATATGCAAGCTGATCGTAGCTAGCTCGTAGCCTATTATGTGGCCCTAAGCATGTATAGGAAAGGTCAGGTCTCTTCGCTGCGTCTGGGACTAGGGATTGCTTTGCTGCATGTATTCACTGAGTGTCGATATTTAGCCTCAGGGCTCAGTGTTTCGTGGTTGAGACAATCCACAGAAGGCAAGATAAAGGGACTAGGCTTGGCAGGTTTTGCAATAGTATCTTAGCAGATTGCAAAGAATAATACTTCTAGTCAAATGTCTTGCTTCTAATTCGGATATGTCGGCACCAAACAGTCATGGAATTGAGACTTGTTCAGTCTGAAGCATGGTGGTGGCGAGAGTCTGGCTCCACTTTCAGCAACTGCTGTGCTTGCGCTTCTGGTTAGCATCCCTCCGCTCATTCACGAGCTGTGGCGGGCATTGCCATTTCTCAGTGCATATATCAGCGCCAGCCGCTGACATGTTCACAGGCTTCTCCTGCTTAACATCTCAGACTGGCTGCCACAGCATCACGTGCCAGAGTTTACCACATATTGACGCTCCTTTGTCATGACTGCCTCTTTGTCTCTGATTGTAACCAACCACGTCATACTTACCCCGAACCCTAAGCTCCTAATTCCTAAAACGCTAACTCGTAAACCCTAAATCCTAAATGTCACTCACTGTCCAGAAAATTTGGATTGCGCAATGTAGTACATCATCTCATTTACAGGCGCAAGTGGAAGGCAAAAAGCTCTATCAGTGACTGCACTGTGAAAGCACATTGAGAAGAAGCTCCTGACATGAAGTTGCGGACGCGCTTGCGCAGGGCACGTCCAAATTCGCCGACTTTGCATCTGCAGTCTCACTTCACTTGGTGGAGGTTAGCCCCACCCTCAGGGCTGCTCAGCAGCAGGCGCTCTGCTTCGGAGGCCGGCCGCAGAGCTTCCATGAGGCCAAGGAGTCACCCGCTGAGCAGGCCCAGCTACTAGGCAATGCCCTGAACAATGGCAGCAAGATGGCAGCAGCTCAGGCAGCCTCTCAAGGAGACGCAGCTGTCCTTGAAAGCAATGATGAAGCTGATGCAGCATCGTCATCCAGAGGCATGGAGAGCTCCATCTCCGGCATTCGCGTCTTCTGGCATGCAGACCTTGTCCAAGTTCCCTCTGGCGGTGAGACTGCAAGCTGACACTGTCATGCTGGCCATGAACAAGAAGCACATTTGCAATATGGGGAAGGCTGCACAAATTTGTGTGTGAGCTTGAGGTATAGATGCAAATGTATCTCTTGTTGTGCTGATGCCCAGATCTGCTTTTTTCTGGGCAGTGCCTACCATCATGATCGCCCATGAGTTTTTTGATGCTCTACCTGTGCATCAATTTCAGGCCAGTGATACCCTGCCTTTCCAACTGTATAGGAGTGTCTGCTAAAATTGGGCCCTTAAGTTCGTGCTACTTGTCAAGTGACTTCCATTGCTTTGAGGCAAGCTTGTCTAGCTAGCTGATGTCTTTCTTCATATATCACAGCATCGTGACACTGTAGCACTCAGTTTCACCTTTGCTTGCATTGCCGCAACTATTGAGCAGCAATTTTTCTGTGGGCAGCTCACAGAACGAGGCTGGTGCGAGAGGTTGATTGACATTGCTGAGGAAGATGGAGGGTGAGACTTTCCTTACTGGAGTGTATGGACTATCTTTTCTATCAAAGATCAAAGGTTTTAGGGTTAAGGGTTTACTCTACATATGAAGCCTGTGGCTGTATTGGCACACGGGTGTTCCTTTGCTAATATTTTCAAGCAACACAACACAGGGCCTATCCCTTTCGCTATGTGCTTTCCAATGGGCCGTCCACTGCGACAAGGCTCTACTTGACAGGAAGGCTGAAGATTGCATCGCTGGAAGAGAGGGCCAGAGCCAAGCAGATTGAAGTGTGCCCCGGAGGGCTGAAGCTGGCGGCTGACATTGCCAAACGAGTGGGGCAAGATGGAGGAGGCGCACTTATCATCGACTATGGGGAGGACAACATAATAGCAGACAGCCTGCAGGCGTGCCCATCTCACCCTTTCCTCGTATCTGTGGTCTGGTTGTAGTATAGCTATTAGGTTATGTAGGCTGTGTTGCAAACCCGTGATATGGCTGCTATGGCAGTATGCATATGTTGTATCTGATTGTTGAGCTGCACAGGCGGGCATACTCGGACGAGCTTCTTCACATGATTTCATATTGCAGGCAATTCGGAAGCACGAGTTTGTAGAGATCTTTGATGAGCCAGGTTCTGCTGATTTGAGTGCATATGTTGACTTTGCTGCCCTCCGCCAAGCTGTTGAAGAAGCCGACGGTGGGCACCTCTGCACCAGAGAAATCTATAATTGGTCCTTCCAATGTGTCTGCCGTCCTTTCAATGTGTCTGACATCCTTAGTGCAAAGGTTCTTGGAATTACATGATATTTAAGCATGATCCTTTGGTCTGATGCAGCTGGAGCACGAGCATATCGTCCCATCACTCAGTCAAATTTCCTTGGTCTTCTAGGCATCAACTTCCGTCTTGAGGCTTTGCTTCACGCTGCAACAAATGAACAGGTTGAAGCCCTGCAATTGGGTTACTGGAGATTGGTAGGAAGTGGAGAGCCTCCATGGCTTGATGACGCTGACAATGAAGCCAGCACTGACCTTCAAGTAGCAGCAGTCGAAAATAGTGAAGCTGCACCTCATACCTCTCCTTCCTCAATCAACAAAATAGTGGGTATGGGCGACCGTTACAAGGTAATGGCTATTGTCAATAGCAAGCTTGATACACCAGCTTGCTTCGTGTAAGATATGATGGAAAGCAGCTTTCCTTTCACCTGGGCGCTGCTGCACAAGTCTCCTCCAAGCTCGCTGGCATTTCTACGGAGGTCTTGCAATCTGATTCTCTGCATGTGAAGGAGACGACAGACTGATACTTCGCAGGATGTAGTCTGGGTATGACACAATGCAAGAGTGTCAGCATTGTGGGAGATGGCTTCGGTGGATGCTTGCCGGCGATCCTACCAGGCAACTGTGGCGTAGGGATTTGACCCTGTGGTCAGCTATTTGTAGGGCAGCAGTCAACTCAGTTTACGTCACCATCAATGAGTCCCTCAGCTTTTACTATTTGGCTTCCCAATCCACTCTCTGCCACATGGGGACTCCTCATCATGCTTCTTAGTCCTGTTACCACTGCTGCACAAATGTTGCTTTGAGGATTTGACTAGCTCACTTTGATGAGAGTTGTGGTGATACATGCCTACTCTCCTGGCTTTTCCTCACTCACTCGTTATGGTCTAAGCTTGATTGCTGGGGCACCTACCAATTTCTGCTGCTTTCCTTGTCAAACTCGACGAAATCGATCTTTCCAGCAACTAATTTCAGTAATACGCTGTCATTGCACTCGCCCAAACCAGCTTCTCATTGACCTTGCCGCGCATGAGATGGCTCTGTGCTTCACTTGATTGCAATTGTAGACTTTCGTCAGGATATGGCAAGCCAGTGAATACACATTCGCTGTGTCCTCCACACCAGCTCATTGGAATTCGTTAAGGGGATTCACTGACACAACCTTGGTTACAGTGCAGGCAAAGGAATCTGTTACATTGTTGTCTACATACAAGGTGGCTAAATGACAAGAGAGGTGGCTGGGGATGGCTGCACTGGTGCTTGACAGCTACTGGTCAAGAAGCAAAAGTTGATCCTAGAAAGGGGAATGGTTTACAAGCAGCCAGATGCAACCACTATGCTCCGGTTGACTCGTCCTGCAAGGCAGTAATAGCGTGAGAACATGAAAGGAGCTGGTCAGACGACTTCAGGAGGAGGTAGAAGGGAAGAGGACATTCAGAAACCACTGCCGATTGGGTATTGGCTACGAGTTGCAGCCTATGCAAGGTGGTGCCTGAAAGGAAATGACGGAGCTTCTCAACCACACAGTGTGACTCGACAGCTGATGAGAAATGTCAACAGTAGAGGAGTCCTTAGTGCACTTCGACCCTTCCGGCATCCTGCGGAATGGTCAAGTGAGCGCTTTGCTGTCGCAGACCTGATGCCATTCAAGCCATATTTGGCAATCACTCTGAACAGTGTGCACGCAGGTGCACGACATGGCGGCATTAGTGAGTAATGCGTGTGGCAACTAACATCAAAAGGCAAGCAGCTCCATCAAGATGCCTGAGGTTGAGGTTGCACCACAAGTAAATCAATTATTGCAGACTGGCAAGAGCCAGACGTGACAATCGTGGCGTTGTTAGCTGATGCTGATTGCTTTAGATCCACCCTCCTCGAAATGGCACCACTAAGCAGTAGAGAGCTGAGTCTACATTGGACTTGAGTGGCCAATGCGAGGAGGAGAAGCCAGGACGCTGAGCAGCCTGTGAGCAAGTGGGACACAGCGGAGCACCAGGAGCTGACGTGACAGCAGCAGCCAGTGCGCCGACGCAGGTCGCCGACGGCGCGATTCACCGTGCTGGCATAGCAGAGGCGCCGCAACCCCAGGAGGCATCCGAATACAGGGTGGGGCATGCGGTGGCCATGCCCAACGTGAGGAATGCAAGCTAATGGACCTCAACTTGCCCTTAACAAGTGTGTGAAGCGGCGGAGAACTGCCCGCCGCGCGGTTTGGCCCGCGGATGGCGGCGGCGGCGGCGGCGGTGGCGGCGGCGGCGGCGGCGTGGCCGCGATGGCCGTCGTCTCGGCGCTGAGGCTGCAGCCAGGCTCGGGAGCTGGAGTGGGGGCCACCTGCATGCCAGGTGGATTTCATCCGTGCCCTTCATTGGCGCATCGCAGGCGGCACTCCAGCGCGCACCAATCGCATGGCTCAGTTGCGGGAGACTTGGATCAGCCCGTGACAGAGCCGTCCGATCATTGGCTGAATCGAACGGCGCATAGTGCGCTTCGCAGCGCGGCGCGCAGCCCGACCTTCAAAATTACGAACGCCTGGCGGGGAAGGGGGGAGGGAGGGAGGAGGGAGGCGGCGCGGCCTGTGCGCAGCTGGCAGCNCGTCGCCGCCGCCGCCGCCGCCGCCATGGCCCGCACCAAGCAGACGGCCCGCAAGTCCACCGGCGGCAAGGCGCCGCGCAAGCAGCTGGCCACCAAGGCCGCGCGAAAGTCGGCGCCTGCCACCGGCGGCGTCAAGAAGCCCCACCGCTACCGCCCCGGGACCGTCGCGCTGCGCGAGATCCGCAAGTACCAGAAGTCCACGGAGCTGCTCATCCGCAAGCTGCCCTTCCAGCGCCTGGTGCGCGAGATCGCGCAGGACTTCAAGACCGACCTGCGCTTCCAGAGCTCTGCGGTGCTCGCCCTCCAGGAGGCATCTGAGGCTTACCTTGTTGGCCTGTTTGAGGACACCAACCTGTGCGCCATCCATGCCAAGCGCGTCACCATCATGCCCAAGGACATCCAGCTAGCCCGCCGCATCCGCGGAGAGCGGGCATAGACGTGCTACTCTTGCTGTAGGTGCTTGCAGTGCCCTGTGCTCCATTAAGCACATCTGGTGTACTTTAACCTCACCCATCCCAAGACTTTATAGATGTCAGAGGCACCTGGCTAACTAGATTATCTTGAGGGTGCTGGTGTAACCAAGTTTGTAAGTTTGTAAGGCCTGCCACCAGTTCTGCCTGTATATATAATGCTACACTTCTCATAAACATACTTCGACTTTGTCACTACACAAACTTAAGACATCCTTGTTTTGCCTCTTCCCACTGATCAAGCAAGCATGTTGTCATTGATGCTGTTGTTGTCTATTGCAATCGACAACCAAGGTCAGTGCCATTGGCAGTAGCATGTCCTTGTTATCTGTTTTCTAAAGACCATTCATCAGCAGGCCTATAGCACGAGGCAGTGGCCTTTTCTGACAAGGATGGTGGTCGATCAATCTGTCTGCATAGGAGCTTGCTAATAGCTGCTGCAGGCGAGTCAGACACTTCCGTAGAGTTGTCTTGAGTTTCACTTTCTGAGCACCACAGTACTGGTCCAAACAAGCCCTTGTCCAAGGTGTCCCGGTCGAATCTTAAGTTTTCTTCCTCATCTTCATGCCTGCATGTCGAGGAGCCTCCCAGCCAAAAGTCAGTCTGTTGCCGTGTTCGGATTGTAAATTTCAATACTGGCAATCTGAGAATTTGCTGCCTCTGCCATTCAGTCAAGGTTGACATTGTTGCAGCTGCATAATGTCACCTGGGTTAGGAGGAGTCCTCCACTATGCAGTAGGCTATGGTCTTAGATGCTGGCAAGAGGGTTCTTGCAACATGTACTTCGATCCTACAAGGGTATGCAAGGTATAGCAGAAAGACCTGCAGAAGGCAGATGCTGTAGATCTCAGGTGCAGAACTCGCACACTGTCAAACCCTTGAAACGACTGTTTGGCCTCCCGGTCAGTCGGATGCTCTACAAGGCCACCACCTGACGACGTACGAGGCACCAATTCGACGACCTTCCTGCAATGGCATGAGTGCAGCAATCAGTGTATGGTACCCACCAAGTCTAATCAGCACGACAATGCAGTGCAATGCAATCAATGCAACAAAGATGTCGACAACTTTAGCCGGACTTTTCTTGTGGCCATGCTGAGATCTGTGACATGTCAAATTCAGCAGCTGCACAGGCCTACAGACTCAGATCAGGGAGCAGGAGCACCTGGAGCTCTTTACTTCGCGTGGCACTCTTGGATGCAGAAGGAAGGATGATGGACGGACTTGAAAGGTGGACTCCATCCAACTCTGAATATCTACATAGTGGTCTAATGGGCAGCTTGGATAGAGGTGCTCTGCATCCTGATCAACGCCCGGAATACGACACGATCCACGTCCCCCACTTTGCCACATTCTGCATGTTAAACATTGATCCAGTCCTTTCTTCAAAGTGTGCACAAGCCATGCAATGGAGCTCATGACCTAACACTGCTTGTAAGCAGAGTGTGTAGGCAGAAGTAGCGAAGTTGGATGAGTAAAGCCGCATGCATGCTGCAGGCTGGCAGTTGGACAGAAATAGCTTACTGGTCGCAGATGCAAATCACGTCTGGCAGGATGAGAATCCTCTTCAGGATGCTCGCAATAGCCAGTGCATTACGAATGGAGAGGAGGACATAGCTTGCATATGCCAACTGCCTTGCAATGGGGTCTGCCTTTTTGTCGTCCAATGCCACGGGCAAAGAGGCATCAAACGATAAAAAGCTCCCGTTCCGATAATAACTGCACCATCAGAACACAGCACACGTCAGAAGTGAGCCTTACAGCACAAATCTTTCAATCAGGAAAGGCAAAAGACAGCACAGACAGTCAGGACCGTACTTTCCAAATACAGCAATCACTGAGTGTCACACAATCATGAGCTGACTGAACTGATAGTATCCATTGGCATCGATGTTTGCCAGTTCCAATTCCATAATTAAGCTAATTGCATGGCATCACTGGACTGCTATGACATCATGGGACTTCCGTGTGTATAAAGAAAGAAATCTCTTGGTCCGCAGTCGTCAGTGAGCTCACCTGTCTTCGTCCAATGCCCACAGATTTGCACCTTGAAGCCTCAGCTTTTGTCCCCACTTGCCTCCATGCACTGCTTGGCTGGCATGAACCATCATGGGCTTCGCTTGGTTGTGCTTTTGCACAAAGTACACATGACTGAATGGGAAAAGGGCCACTGGCAGGACCCCCAGTTGTACCTGACAATGTGTAAGGACCAGTTTGTTGCAGAATTAGGTGTTGAGCATTGCAAATTTGTGAAATACTCGGTTTGACCGGTGATGTTGACTATCATGCCCTGTCTTTGTCAGCGATGCCTTGATGAGCTGCAGATCTTGCAACTCTTGGTGCTGCAACTCTTGACCATGATTGCCTTTACATTATTGCTTAGCTTTCAGAAGTCCAATACACTTCAACGTAGTTCCGCCAGCCTCACAGATTTATATCGAAGAGCAACTGCTAGCAATGTATAGATCGACGAGCCATGCTTGTGCACAACAATCAGCCTTCTCTTACTGCAGCTTCGCCAGCTAGACAAATGCAACCCATTGCAAATGCCCGGACCAGGGCACTTACTGTGCGATTGAAGGCCCAGAAGACGCGGTTGTCCGGCTTGCTCTCGCCGTCTGGCTTGACGACCTATACGCCACTCTTGAGTATGAGCAGCTGGCAATCACTTGCTAAATTCCAGAGTACGCAAACAGAGAAGTCAAACTTGTGCTCTACATGTCGAACCTACATGTTGCACATATCATGCTGCCAGCAACTTGCTACGTGCATGCAGCCAAATCCGAGAATATAACAATCCCAAGAAGCAGATGCGAAGCTGCAGAACTTCAAGGCAGAAGTGAGAGCCCTATGCATCTGTTGGCTTCTGTAAGAGCTGCGCAGACCTGCAGTGGGAACATGCCAACTCTTGCTAATCGATTGAAAGCATCCTGATCGCTCAGCAGGGGCTGTGGCCAACCGTGACCTCTCTGCACCATCATTGTAAGCCACTCTGCAAGCATTGCTTGAGTTCTGTCTGTCGGCCTTGCAACGATTGCGCCAGTGCTGAACGGTGCATCATAGATGTTGCCAAGCGCCTCTCTAGACCTGCTGGTGGCTTCTCTGTACCACCCAGCGTCACCACCAATAGCAGTAGCCTCTGCTCTGCAAGCACGTCAGCATTTTACAAAGCTTCAGGACTGTATGCAGCATATACTTGCCAGGTCTGCCTGTCCGTACTGTTGTGTCCTCAAGAAGCGAAGATTGGAGAAAAGAAAGTGTCTAACAACAAAACACAAGCAAGAACAACACTAATCTGACAGACTCTCTGGCAGCAAGGACTCTCTGGCAGCAAGGACTCTCTGGCAGCAGGGAACCCAATAAGAATGTCAATTCACTGCAAACTTTACAAGAATGTCACAGCATTGGACGCTCGCCAGGAACAATTGAAGTTTTATGTGATAGTCAAGGTTCGTGCAGTCAGACAGCAATCTGAGCAAGCAGGACAGTAAGATGAGTGGAAACTCTCACATAGCCAGATCACTTGCAGGCGAGAGGCACTCGGAAGCAACAAGGAGGTCTGCCGTGGGAGACAGACTTATGACTCCCTGCAGTGGCTGGAGCCACACTGTGTCGGCGTCGCTGAGCACGACATTCCTTCCGTGCTCAAGTAAAGCGAGCAGCAGTGCGACCTGTCATAGCACTTGCAGACCAAAACACACTGTCTTCATCGGTGTGTATATTGCAACATGGGACCATTACATGGGATCATTGGTGGAAAGCAGCAGCACAGCAAGCTTCCCACAAGTGGCCCTGCTGGCTATCTTCACATGCTTGCTAGTCACAAGTCTAAAGCCTCGTCAAAGAAACCTGAATCAGGAAGAGGTGAAGTCATATCAGCTCTCATGTGATGGTACCCCTTAGACCAAGCCAACTCTGAGTGTGTTGCAGCTCATCTAACGAGGAGCGCTTGAATACCTTGGTGGCCCCCATGTCCCTGAACTTGGCCCCCTTCAAAAGGTCCTCACCAAGCATCGCCTTCAAGCTCACTGCTCCCAACCTCATCCGGCCTAGCGACTGATCCGAGCACCACTGCACCCCTCAAGCCAAGCGGGCATGTTGCAATGGGATCAAACTTTCTGAGCATTCAACACACTTTCATCTCACTGCCTGGGACATGGCAGTGCGCTTCAGTGTATCTGAGGTGACGAAACTAGCTGCGCAGTTGAGTAGTGAGAGGCTGCACTAACAGAGGAGATGATGGGCGGGGCCTTGTGCACTAGCCATTCCCTCTCGGAGATGGCTGAGTCATGGTGAGTACCTTCTTTCTGAAAAGAAGACGGGCTCACCTTGTATGTCGGCTCGTCTAAAGCACCTACTAGGACTGCCGGCGTGCCGAGCTTGTGAACGTGGTGCAGCCAGTTACTCAGAAAGTCAAGGTATGCAAAGTTGGCGAAAGTCACAACGATCGGGTGCTTCTTGTCCAGTGCACCGAACTTGTTCTTCACGATGTTCTTCAAGTTGTCCTTGTCTAGCACAGTTGCAATTCCGTGGAGGGCCTCGACGCCACCAAGTCCAGCTGAGACCTGCAGCGCGCCCCAGTGCGAAGGTCGCACTCGCACTATCCTGCTCCGGCGCGGCCTGATGACTCGTCGGACAGGCAGTGCAGATGGTTCTGGCATCCCGTCACCCCTTGAACTCACAGTCGCCTCTCTGCGTGCTGGGGCCTTGCTTTTGATGATATCTTCGTGCTCAGCCGTCCCATCAACTACTGCAGTTCCATCCACCTGCTGTACCTGCTGCTCGGCTTCGCCAGGTGCCTCGCTGTATGTCACAGACTGGACGTCAGCACGCAGTTGCGAGCCAGGCTCGGCAGCCAACACATTGTCCGCAGCCGCAGATAGCCCGAGCCCGGAAGGCGCCTCCAAGGCAGCCGGCAGGTCGCTCTCGTCTCTGCTTGGCGACTGAGGAGCAAAGGCCTCAACCGAGGCGGCGACGGCGTCGGGGCCAGCGGCCTCGGGCTCGGCGCGGAGCACGGCCAGGGTGGGCGAGATGGAGAGCACGGACAGGCAGCTCCCGCCGATGCAGAGAGCCATGGTCGCCAGCAGCAGGCGGCGCACTCGCTGGTGCAGCGCGCCGGGCGTCCGGCCAGCCGCCGCCGCCGCCGATCGCCGCCGCGGGCGGCGCGTGTGCGCGCGGCGCCGCAGCCGGCGGCGGAGGCGGTGCGGGGGGGTTGGCCTGGCAGTGGGGGTAGCGGGTGGCGCTATGGCACGAGGGACCTGGCGGCGGGGCCCACACCCGCCGCTGGCCGGCAAGCGAGCCGCTGGCGGTGCTCCTCCGCTTGAGCGGCTGCGGAAGACAGCCCGGCCAACCGGAGCCCGCGAATGCTGGTCGCCACCTCCCCTCGAGGTCACTGAGAGTCTAGCACTTCGTACCTTGCTTTCTTCTGTTAATCTGACTTGCTGTTGCTCACTCGTGTTTACTGAGCATCCATCTGCATCATTAATGGTGTGTAGTTTGTCTTTCCGGGCACCGTTTTGTGGCCTTTGAGGCCTGCGGACATTGTCCATTCTTTTCTGGGCTGGCTTTGCTAGCCCCTCTTCTCTGTGTGCGCGCCATTCCTTTTCTGCTCCGTCCGGCTCCTTCAGACTTTGTCCATTCCTATGGGCTGGCCTCTCACAGCCACCAGTCAATCTGGCCGCGCTTTCTTCCTTTTTTCGCCCGACTTGTCGGACAACTTCCTACTCTCCCCCTCCCGAGAACGCGAAAGCTCACTCCTCTCCTGTCCCTTCTTCTGTGGGCTGGCCTTTCTGGACACCAAGCCCTCGCCGCTTTTGGAAGAGCTGCTTCGGCCTCTGGGCTGGCCTTACTCAGCCTTCGCCCACTTCGGAAGGGCTTACTCTCTCGTAGCCAAGGGCTTACTCTCTCGTAGCTATCGCCTCAGTCCGAGGAAGCGAGGGAGTTGTCTTTGGAAGAGGTACTCCTTCATCGGCCCCCTTGGCAAGAGCTGCTGCTTTCTTCGGCCACCGTTTTTGTCCATGCTGTCCAGGCTCCCACCTGCCCGGTTGCCTTTCACGCGCCGTCCCCGCCGCGGGACTGGTCGGCACGCACCTCTCGGGCGGCACACGTGACGCGCGCGCTTGGGTGGGTGGGTAGAGGGGCCCCGGCGGACGGGCGGGAGCCGTGCCTCCCTCATACAACGTATTGGCTTCAAATTGGCCTCCCTTTCATTTTCATGCGCACCTCGCGCCTTCCCCCCTCTCCACTCCTGAACAATGTACTCCTGAACAATGTTGGCTTGACCTGGCCACCCTTTCATTTCATACGCACCGCGCGCCTTCTCTTCCCCACTCCACCCCACTCTACCCTCAGTTTAGGTCTCCGATTTTTGTAGCCTTGTTCATTTTGCACTAGGCTCTGCCTGAACACTGTATTGGCTTGAATTGGCCTCCCTTTCAGTTCATGCGCTCCGCGCGCTTTCTCTCTTCCGTGACGGTGCTCTGGCTCTCCAAGTCAGCCTGTCCGACTTGCACCTGCTCACGCGTGGGTACTGAAGCCCTTCCACAACAGAATATTCGTTTCGAGCTGGCTTCTCACAGCCCTTGCCCCCATAAGGAGAGCCACTTCTTCCACAAGTCAATAAATGAACAAAGGGTGTCGAAGGGGCCAGGAATGCTCGAAAGAATTGCTCGCCCACAGAGGATAGGGGCTGGGAGAGGCCAGCCCAAAGAGAATGGCAAGGTCCAAAGAGCCAAAAGGTGCCGAAATATGAAACCACACAGCTAGACACGAGACAACCGCAGATGGAAGCTTGGTACCCACGGGGCCTGGAAGGGGCCAGAAAGAAGACGGCTCGCCCATAGAAAAGAAGGGGCTAGCAAAGCCAGCCAAAAACGAATGGACAATGTCCGCAGGCCTCAAAGGCCACATAACAGTGCCCGGAAAGACAAAACTACACACCAAGACACAAAGTGATGCAGATGGATGCTAAGTAACCACGAGTGAGCAACAGCAAATCAGAATAACTTGAGGCAGGAAAAGCGGCACTCTGCCGAGACCTTGAGGCAACAGAGAGGGGCCAGGAAAGCGCTAAACGCATAGTGACTCTAGTGGCCACGAAGCCCTTCTACCGCCCTGCTTAGCCCCTCCTAGCCTCTCTCCTTTCAGCAGCCGCATCGTATCATGCGCACCGCGCGCCTTTTTGAGGTGTAGTCCTTTGTCGGCACCTCTTTCTTTGGCTTTTGGACATTGTCCATTCTTTTCAGCCCCTCTTCTTTATGGGCGAGCACTTTCTTCTCTCTCCAAGCCCAGGGCTTCGCTTCGTAGCCCCACTATGCCGCCTGCTTGCCCAAACATTGATTGGCTTTGATTGCCCATCCTTCTGTTCCATGCGCACCGCGCGCCTTCTTCTTGCGCACCAGGCTCTCCACCACGCACCGCCGGGTCTCTGCCCGCCCTACGGCCACTTTTCGCGCCCAGCAAACACCTCCCCCCCGTTATGTCGGGCCCAACCCCTTTGCCCGCCTGCACCGTAGGGTCGAGCTGTAGGATGGCAGCCCTCGACATCGAATAAGCTGCTTTTCATGGCAGTTGCCACCAGAGCGGAGGTCAAGCGAAAGCCGCATTGCCCGAAGTCAGCCCACAATTCTGTACTTGTCGAGACATCCATGTTGTAATCTGCCACTTGCGGTGGACGCTACTGCCACTGGGCTGGTCGATCATACTGTATGCTTTGGTAACTCTCGCTCGTGCTCCATCTTGACTACTCCAATCAGGCGATGAGCGCACAGCTATTGCTGGCGCTTGCATATTTGAAAAAAAAACGCTCGTCGGTCTTCCTTGAGTTGGATGCTACTTCCATCGGGCTGATTGATCGTTCTCTATGCTCCGGAATCGTTTGCTCTACCTTGAAATCTCGTCCAGGCTATCGTGGCTGCCGCTGGCACTTGCAGATATGTATATCACTCATCGTGATAGGCTCCTCGGTTGTCCTACAGCTAATGTAGTCGTGAACTTGTCCAGCAGGGAGCCCTTGCGTGGATAACTGCAAGCGTCAAGGCATGAGGAAGTCGCTTTGTCACCGACTGGCAGCCAATCGGCAATACTTGGTGATATTTGATCTACTGAAAGAGATGAAGTGCAAGAGCACAGAATTGACCTTTCTTCTCCATGGTGCCAGGATGCCATGGTGGCTAGCTATGCAGCCTTCTAGAGGATCTCCCTTTGCTTATATTGATAGTAGACGAACGTCCTGTGATCATGGCATTGAAGAGGGAGAAAGGAGAGAGAAGGCATAGAGAGAGATACATATGTATTCATATCTATTCTCCTGATCATGACTCATGAGATATACATTCAAAGGCCTCCTTCTGTCCGACAAAAGATGACAGTGATAATCGTGTCAATTTCTGAGTGGCGCAATTTCACTACGAGGATGCTAAAATTACACACAATATCTGGTGCCTTTCTAATTGTGATAGTTCAGCTACCCCATGGACTGCGGCTGACACATTTCAACAAGGCAAGGCGACAGACACGGAACAAAGCGAGCAGCTTGACGTCGTGTCCCGAGCTCTCTCGCCCTACCGCATGCCTCTCTCCGTCTCGCTGCAGCAACTCAGGCGTTTGCTTCGCAGCTCCGCGCTGGGCGTGCATCATTGCGCTCATGGCAGTGCGTCTCCTGCCCTACTCCTAGTGTGTCCAACTTGCGGCATTGACGAGAGCTACTGAGTCTACTATGTCAGCTACTGGAATCCTTGAATGGATGTACTGTCTCGCTGGCGGATCTTGCTCGACTTGTGTCCAATTCTCAAGCTGGCTCCTCACAGAGGCTGCCTCTCATCGTTAGCCCACTTTCTTCTAGCATGAGCTTATTCTAGATGGTGTGCACATATGAGCAAGAGCAGCTAGGAAGGAGGAAAGTACATCTGGTTACGGTCGTTGCAGGTCCAGCATATTGCTGACAAGTAAGTTGTAGAGGCTGTAAGGATAGCGCAAGTAGAAAATCTTGCCTTTTAACGCACGAGTTCCTATGTCCTGCACCAGTACATACACTCATTGACGAACTACGAACAACATGGAAAGGTTTCTAATGTCAAAATTTCTATGTGATGATGCCATCGGTTCATCTGACACGTCATTAGTCAATGCATATGCTCAAATGGCAATTAATAGTGCGCAGCATGTCCAAGTTGAGGTAGTCAACCCCAGTCGACGACGATCCCTGAATATACGTGAGAGCAAAGTACCTTAATGGGATCGTTTGTCCCGCCCGGTTCACCGTGGTATTTTCACAACAGTGTCTATTTAATCTTACCAATTACTTACTACCATCTCGGCCCCTCGATGACATCATGTTCAATCCTAGGAAAGTTTCTTGAACTTACAGTCGTCTTTACCTTACTGACTACATGCTGGATCTGGCATGAACGCTGCTGAGCGTAGCCGATGTACAGGCTGTATCTCAATGAAGCTGACAAGCATTAATCACATCATCATTAGTTGGCCTATCGGAATCGTCTCCATGATGCCATCGTGTTAATCTCCCCACACGAGAATAAGTGGACGAGCTTTCGAGACCAGGCTGCGACCAGGCTGCTCTTGCATTTTGTGTTGTACAGATTGGGTGCTAGTGCAGCAGCCGTGAATTGAGCACCATAGCAGCAACACAGCTAGCAACTGGCCGTGGCTGCCACCTCAGGTAATAAGCAGGGTGACTCCTTTCCAGGTGCAGTCGATACCTTTGGCTGTTTAGGTCCTCGTTTCCACACTCTCCTTCAGAATATTGCATATCTAGGTTGTGCACGACGTGCAGGTGGGTTTCCGGCTGAGATGGGCTTGCCAGCTGCATATCTGTCGTTCTTGCGACGACGAGTTTCGACCTGTTTGCAGCGTGCTCAGGCTAATGCTTTGCACTAGAAAGCTGGGCGAGCTCTATTTGGTGGGAGAAGGGCTTCGGATCTGCCATCTAGTATTCAGGCATCACTTGGCGACCTTCGTGTATTGACCCGTGGTTACTGAGCGGGTCAATCTGCCGTGGGTGATGTACGTCGTTAGATGTGCTTGCTTTTGTACTTGACCCTTTCGGCCTTCGTTTGATTCAGATACACGAGGGTTTTCCTTGCCAGCTGCTGGTCATTCCGACTCGCGGCTTTCACTATTGCTTATTGAGTGGCCATCCGTAGAAGGCCAATTACTCTGATGAGTAGCGCGCGCTTGTCCGGCCCCTTTGCCTTTGTCCATCATTCCATGGCTTGGCCCAGTACAGCCATCGCCTCCTTTCCCAAGAGCCTCAATTACGAGTAAACTATGTGGCAGGATTATCCCAAGGAAAGGCGCGTGGTGTTCATGAAGTGAAAGGAAGGCGAAGCCGAGCCAATGCACGTTCTGGCAAATACGTAAAAACGCAAAATTGCAAGAACGCATAGAGTGTAGCTAACAAAGTGAAGCCCTAGGCTAAGGGTGGCTGAGGTAACAGGGTGAAAGCATAGCTGAATGTTGACTTCCGTAACCACAAGTGAGCATAGGAGCACCGAAGCACAGCGCACAGAAGGTGGCGATAGCTGTGAAAGGCCGTCCAAAAGAAGAAATCAGCTCTTCTTCTTCATAGCAAAGGCGACGGCACTGAGAAGTAAGCTCTTCCAAAGGCGGCGAGAGCTGTTACAGCCAGCCAGACCAGCCAGCCAGAAGAGATGTACAACGTCCAAAAATGCGGGAAAGCGCTTAATACACGGCCATGCAAGTACCACGAAGGATTTGAGAGGCCAGCCCAAAGGAAAGTGGCTCTTCCAAAGCGGGCGAGAACTGGAAAAGGCCAGCCCATAAGAGTTGGGCGAGGTCACACAGCCCAAGGGAATGACTTGGAAGAAAGTGGCTCTTTTGAAGTATGTTGAAGAGCATCGGGTCCGGGCTTTGCCGACTTCAGCTTAGAGGTGTGCATGTTGGTGGCGGCGGCGGGTGGCCGATGGCCTGCGGAGGCAGCCCAGCGGGACGCGGCGACAAGGTCGGCAGGGGGCCCCTTGACGGGCGCGGCCCCTACGGGGCCGCTGCCCATTGGCGGGCCGGCCCCCCCCACGGGGGCCCGCCGCCGGGGACGGGCCACGACGAGACGGGGCCCGGCGCCGCCATACCGCCCCTTCTACCGCCACTCCTAACCGCAGCTCGCCCTTCTGAAGCAAGGAAAGAAGAAGTGGCTGTCCCATGGGGGCAAGGGCTGTGAGAAGCCAGCCCGCAAGGAAAGAGAAGTGGCTCTCCCAATGGGGGCAAGGGCTGTGAGAAGCCAGCCCGAAAAGAATTGACAAGGTTCGAAGGGGCCAAACAAAGCAAGGAAAGGCTCTCTGTCGATGAGGCGGTTGCTGTAAGAGGCCAGCCAGGAAGGTGGAGCGCTGGCACCCACTTGAGCTGGCCCCCCTTCTCTCCTTTTACCACGTGGGCCTTCATACAGGCAAGGCTCCCTGGGCGCGCCATCTAACCCCGCCTTCGCCACGAGAGCCATGGCCGCTGCCCTGCGCGCCCCGCCGGCCACGCCGCTGTCCGAATGTGCTCACGCGCCGCCGCCGTCGTCGCCACTTCGCGTGGCGTGGTCCTCGGCCTGCCCGCTGCTCGGCGGGGTCGCCGCCGACGACTTCCGTGGCCTGCGGAGGCGCGCCGTCTGGACGTCCGGGGCACACTTTGCCGGTCATGTGGCGAGCCCGAGGCGCGGCCCCAAGGCCGGTCTTAACGGGAGCACTCGGGCCGAGGCTCCTGCCACCACTGAAGGTATGGAAGGGCGCCAGCCGCTATGGAAGAGCCTCCTTGGGTTTGACATCCCACGGATTTGTCGTTTGATGCGTAAGCACAGGATCGATCTTCTGATCGGCGATGCAAGCTTCGGAACGTCAGTAGGGGCATCAGGCTGTTACTGCTGTATCTTAGCTGCACCTCAGCTCCTTGAGGTCAAAGCTGTCAAGAAACCTAATATCCTTGTTGTCAGGGGTTCTGAACTGCAGCTCTAAGTCACCTGCAGACACCAAGTCCAACATTGCGACAAAGGCTCCTCCAGCAAGTGACACAGGCAATCAGAAGCCACCGACGGAGCCTGAAGTGCCCAAGTCCTTTGGCACATCCTCCAGCAATGTTGGATCTGCCACGACTGTGAGCATCACTGTTGTAGGGGCCTCTGGAGACTTGGCTAAGAAGAAGATCTTCCCTGCTCTTTTCGCCCTATACTACGAAGGATTCCTTCCGAAGGTTTGTCTCAATGTTGCAGTATCAGCACTACAGTACTTTGCTCTAAGCCTTCTTCTTCTACAAGTCTACGTGGCGTTGTCATCAATTTCGCTGATTGGATGAAGGTCATTATCAGCACCCTAAGATAGACAGCAAAGGATGTTGGTCTATCTCTGAGACTGCAGCCTCAGAGACGACGAGCCAGCTGCGGCACAGTCAAAACTTGTTGCCGTGACCTAACAACACCTTCAGTTAGCAGCTTATGCAGCCGCCTTTGTGTGAAATGCACGGTACCAATACCAACAAATTTGGTAATCTGCAGCATTTTACAATATTTGGCTATGCCAGAAGCAAGATGACGAATGAGGAGCTGCGTGATATGATAAGCGAGAAGTTGACTTGCAGGATTGATGCAGGGTAAGCTGCAAGAGTTGATGAAAGTGCTGCAGCCTCCTGTGCTGCAAATATTGGGAGCACATCAAGCAAGAGTATCATGCTTGCTCCTCGGAAGATTTCTTAGCTCGCTTCACCCAGTATGGACGGTTTCTAGAGCTTTGAGGAGAGAATGCGGCCCTAGTAATCTGCAAGCACTCTGTCCTGCAGAGCGAAGTGTGGAGACAAACAGGCAGAGTTCCTAAACCGTTGCTTCTATCATTCTGGGATGTACGATGATGAAGACGGCTTCAAGGGCTTGGACGTCAAGCTGAAGGAGCAGGAGGTGAAAATTTGGACGCAAACTTGGCGGCTTTTTGAGATGTTGCATGTTTTAGAAATTTCAAGCAGATGAACAAGAAATGTCTCGGTTGACATTGCATCTTGATCATGAGGGGTCTTAAGTGGAAGCCATAACTGCGAATTTGCAATCTGTCTCGCATCGATCTGACGAGACCAGCTTAACTCACAGGAAGGGAAGGTCGCCAATCGCCTCTTCTACCTATCCATCCCTCCAAATGTCTTTGTTGATGTTGCCAAATCGGCAAGTAAAGGGGCAAAGGCCTCAAAGGGGTGGACACGTATCATTGTTGAGAAACCGTTTGGTCGCGACACCGAGTCATCAGCAGATTTGACACGAGGATTGGCAAAGTACTTCTCCGAGGAAGACACCTACAGGTGAGTGTATAGTATTGCTGCGCCATGCGAAGCTGAGGCTTATAAAACTCACTTCAAATGCATGCAGATATCTGCATCGTGAGAAGGGGCAATGTGTCATCTGTCTTGACAAACCATGATGCTGAAATGTCCAGAATCGACCACTACCTAGGCAAGGAGCTGGTTGAAAATCTGTCAGTCCTGCGCTTCTCAAACCTTGTCTTCGAGCCCCTGTGGTGCCGACAATACATCAGGAACGTTCAGATCACTTTCTCCGAAGATTTCGGCACAGAGGGCAGAGGAGGGTAAGTCATTGAGTTGTTGATTGACCACTCTAGCGAAAAATTGTCAAATGGATCTGTCTAGTTAGATACCTATATCTTGGCATAAATGCAGGCTCATGACAGTACTTGTACACCAGAAGCATGCGGATCCGACTGCATATCTTAAATAGTGGGTAACACATGCAGCTAGTAAGATGGCAGGACCTCACAAACATAAAACTGAGATGCCTGCCGCTGTTCCTTGTCTGCATGAACAAAGGCTTATGAATGACAATTTCCCCGCTCTTGCTGCAGCTACTTTGATAACTATGGCATCATTCGTGATATCATGCAAAATCACCTTCTTCAGATCTTGGCCCTCTTTGCAATGGAGCCCCCTGTCTCCTTAGCAGCAGAGGACATCATCAATGAAAAAGTAAGCACCTGAACAGCTGTGTGATTGAGTTGGGTCTTGGAATAGGATGGACATCCACTTGGATATACAGATTTGTCAGACCAGCAGTATGGCTCTTGTTCGCAGACCTGCACTAATGGTTCACTATTGTACATTAGGGGATGAGGTAAAGTCGCTTGCATGAGAGCCCTCTGGTTTGTGACTGCTCCTATGCTTTGTGCCAACCAATGTTTCATCAATTAAGTGGCAATCCGCCATTCCAAAGCAAACAATGTGAGTTAGATCTTACTCCACAGGCTCGTTGTTTTGCCAGGTCAAGGTTCTGAAGTCAATGAGGCCGCTGCAGTTGGAAGACGTTGTCATCGGCCAGTATAAGGCTAACTCAAGGGGGGGTGTGAAGTATCAGGGCTACACAGATGACAAGACGGTTCCCAACAATTCAATCACACCCACCTTTGCAGCCGCTGCACTTTGGATAGATAATGCGCGGTGGGATGGAGTGCCCTTCCTAATGAAGGCCGGAAAGGCGCTTCACAAGAAACAGTAAGCACATGAAGATGACCTTCTTGCTCTTTCGTTTGCTCGGAATATTGTTGCATCCTGTATCATGAGCTGACTTCTACCAGCCAGGACGCACAGCTTGTTGATCAAGGAGCTGGTTCTTGCCCTTGAAGGCAAGTAGCAGCATCATTGTTGTCTGAGCTGGTGGTATTGACATAAACAGATAATTGCGAAGGACTGAGGACTTAGAGTTGCAAAATTCATGACTTGAGCACGTGCTTATTTCTGCATGTTGCAGGGCCGAAATCAGAGTCCAGTTCAGGCATGTTCCAGGCAACTTGTACAAGAGGAGCTTTGGCACAGATCTAGACCTTGCAACTAATGAGCTTGTTATTCGTCTCCAACCGAATGAGGCTATCTACATCAAGATCAATAACAAGATTCCTGGCATAGGGATGCGGTTAGATCGCTCCAATCTAAACCTTCACTACGCTGACAGGTTCGTCACAGATGACTGTGCTAGTACTCGTTTCAAGAAGCCGACTTCTCTTTGGTGCTCTTGTTGACTTACCTACCTTTCTTTACCATGTGAAGACAATAGCAGATCTGTTCGTACAGATTATTTGTATGTTTGAGATCAGATTAAGTTGGTAGATCAAGTTGGAAGTGTCGATAGGCTAAGCTAATGAAGGATATTTTTAAGATGTGATTTCTCTCAGATCTCTCTTGTTAAATCGATGAGAAAACAAAATGACAGCTTAGGTCAGTCTCACTTTAAAGTGGGACGATTTTGGCGTGGCTATTGGCGCAGGTACAAAGGTCAGATTCCAGATTCTTACGAGCGATTGATCTTGGACTCCATTGAAGGCGACAAGCGACTCTTCATCCGTTCAGATGAGCTTGACATTGGTGAGCAGCTGATTGTTGATCAGTGTCAGCTTGAGTCTGTCTGTCACTGCCTGAAGCCTATGACCTACATCGTCACGGCTATGTTGCAGTAGTCTGCGCAGTGCATCTTGACTTAAGCTCCGAGCATCTTGAGTAGGAGAATGTTGTTTCATCCTGTCACTGTCCTGACAGTCCTTCTCTTCAAATACTCGTCCTACTTGCTCTACACTGACATCCTACTTGGGCGTGCAGCCTGGAGGATTTTCACCCCTCTTTTGAAGGAGCTAGAAGGAAATAAGGTGGGCCCCGAGTTGTACCCTTATGGATCTCGCGGGCCAATTGGATCCCACTATCTGGCTGCAAAGCACAATGTACGCTGGGGCGACATGGGTGAGGCTGAGGGCTAGTCTTGTACATACCTTGCTATTCCCGTTCCCTTCAGTGTGCACCCCCTAGTCGCCTACTTCCAACCACAAGCAGTGGCTTGAGCTTCCTTCACTTTTGTGGCAGATGCCAACAGGAACTTTAGCGCAGCCCAATGTACATGTCCCGAACTAGCTTTAGCATGCATGAGGCTGATAGGCACCAATTGTGAGGGGAAAACACCTTATCTACCCTGTCTGAAGAAAGCCTAGAGTGTACGCGGGCCTTTATTTTTTACCGCTGTAACAACTACCTGCCTTGATGGTCCGTCTGCAATCCGAAAAATACGTTGGTCCATGGACGGGGGACCTTCACTGATACTGCTGGCGACAATGTTGTTGCTGTTCTGAGAGACCAGCATAAAGACTTAGGCTTCCTGATCTGACCACTGCTATATCTGCTGCAGTTCTGCATGAGACTTGTGCTTGAGATGTCTTGCCATCTTGCAAAGGAAGTACTTACCTTACCTGGTGAAAGTCATTCACCTTGCAGCAAGGCATCACCACCATGTGCATTAGCCGGGCCAGTGACCAGGTGGTCGAGGGGCTCAAAGATTTCTCGAGAAAATATCCTCGAAATAAGCATAGGATTGTGAGAGTGAACGAGTTCTACAAGAAGCACATAGCTTATCAATGTGTAAGGCCTGCGCTCGAGGTCGAGAAGCTCGAAATTAGACAGCATCGTGTTGTTCTCAAATACTAGCCCAAGAACGGCATTGTGATACGATACATTGGATGCTACTTGATTGACCTCTCTATACGAGTACTTTACCCTCTTCCCGAAGCTCTTTATGTCACTGATAAGCTCTGCTCTCTTAGATGACAGCACGACCCCCCTAGGAGAATATTGCTGTGGGTTTTGTTTATGGACATATCTTTAGTTCCATAGGGTATGAGTCAACCATCATCTACTGCTAAGGCAGCAGCGCTTCAAACGTAAAAGAAGACAGTCTTATTGCCAATCTTCACGAAGCTGCCCTGCTTTTCTCGACAATTTACGATGATTATGCGTACCGAAACACTTCGGGTAAAGCGGGGGGCTACGCCCAAAAAATCGTCTCTAGGATGATAGGGCGTTCAATCCACTATTTCATCTACACACAACATTTCTATGAGCCCGCTAACCTGTGATCTGCTCCAAACAATGTGCGCTTTTCCTTCCTCATTAAAGGTGTGCCATCTTCGAACTTACCCTCTATATTGCATGATTTGCCCAGGACCCCCTCTATAAGCTGCCCCTGAGATGCACCTCTTGAGAGGTGAACCTCTTGAGAGGTGCACCTCTTGAGAGGTGCACTTCAGGAGGTCCAGGTCCAGGGTAGATAACAGGGATTGATCATCGTGACTTTCAGTAATGGAAAGTGCGGGAGAGCTTTAGCTAAGGCTGGACAATGGCAGATGTATAAGCATCTGACAGGTGGGACTCCTGGCCACCAAGGTGTTAGTGCTAAAGAGGCAAAAGCCCTGCTCCACGTTCTAGGGAGCGTGCAAGCAGCTGTATATGAGCACCCAGAGAAGCTGCACATGCAAGAGCAATACAAGAAGGGAGTCAGCCGCGTCCACGTCATGACCCAGCTAAGGTTGCAAATGCTGCGCAATGCTACAATGTGGAGATGCACAGCAAGCAAGTTCGTCAGTTGATGCAGGTAGCAACTTAGAGCTGCCGGCTTGGGGCGACACTCGCAGGCTGACCATGAAGAGGCCAACAGCAGCGACTAGGCCCTCCTGCAGCAGCGCAGCATGGCCACCAAACTCCTCCTCGTCCACCCGAAGGTAGTACTTGTAGTAGGAGAACACCAGGGCCATGCTCAGAAGAACGTACCTGCAGCCACAGCATTGCTCAATCAATCAGTGGCAACAACAGTTGCAGGTCATGAGCCAGCAATGGAGAGTAGCCAGTAAGGCACTGGTTCAAAAACGGTGGGCCAACCGATTGTTTTTTTATGTGCTTGATGAGATACTGTCCAGGTATTATAAAGGCGGTGTTCTGAGTGTGAGGTGATTGTGGTGCAGAGGATCTGAGAAAGTGGTAAAAGCGTACACAAAGAACCAGGCACCACCATGGAGGGGGATGGCGCCCCATGCGACGCCGCAGACGAGGCCAAACGCCTGGCGCATCCAGTGGAGGACATCACCCAGCTCATCCTGCGCACTTGCGGGAACTCAGGTTCAACACTCAATGAGGAGCTGGCCTGACACGGGCGCCTGCCATTATGGCGAGTCCTCAAAAGCCCTGCTGCAAGTACTGCTCCGCTGTGTCCTTGGAGAGACGAGACCGGGCGGAGGAGTGAGTGGGCATGAGCTGCAGGAGGGGAGAGGCAGGGAATGTGGCATTGAGCGGAAGGCGGAGCTCCCCAAAGAGCAGACGGCACAGGGGCTTGTCAAGACCAAGCAGTGGGTGGGCAAGGCAGGGGGCCAGGCTAAGACGTCGCCCCCCACCTTGTCAGTGTGCTTGCCTACGAGCAGACCCCAGAGAGAGGTGCGAAAGACGAGGGTAGGGGCTTACGGGAAGGTGGGCAGCAGCGCACGAGGAAATGGTCTGGGGAATACATGGAGCGGAGGGGGAGGGAGGGAGGGAGGGAGGGGAGGAGAGAGGCAGGAGGGAGAGGGAGAGGGAGG
>WELB01000078.1:80436-98184 GCA_009602725.1 Spirogloea muscicola | reverse complement strand
TTTTTTTTTTTTTTTTTTTTTTTTTTTTTTTTTTTTTTTTTTTTTTTTTTTTTTTTTTTTTTTTTTTTTTTTTTTTTTTTTTTTTTTTTTTTTTTTTTTTTTTTTTTTTTTTTTTTTTTTTTGCTCGCCCCGGCGCCGCGGGGGCGGCAGCGGCGGCGGCGGCGGCGGCTTCCGCTTGGCGCTGCTACTCTCGCTAGCCCTCTCGGGCGCACTCGCGCGGCCGCTGAAGCGGCCCGGCGCGCCTCTCGAGGAGCCGCAGCAGCCGCCGTGGGCCAAAGAGGTCAGCTCCGGGGCGTCCACCCAAGCTCTCAGCTTGCCGAGTCCGGCTTGAGGCAGCAACTAACGCGGGTTCTGGTCGCCGTAGGCCCGTCGCCGCTGGTCTCAGCTGCCATGGGCCAGTGGGTGGCCTCGTCTCAGCTGTGTCCAGCAGTGCTGGCAGGGCAGCGGCCGATGCTCGCACATGCCTCCGCTGGTTGGCTCGACCCAGTGCTGGGGACTGCATCAGGGACGTCAATTGCTGCAGGGCACGCTCTGGAGCTTCGCTAACAGCCCATTTGCTGCTCCTAGCCCCCAGCTCCTGATCAGTATTGCTGGGAGTTGGCACCCAACAATTAGGGCTATACCTTATATCATGTTGATGCGTTTGTCGGAGCAGGCACTGGTATCCGGACCGACGCCCGACCACGCAGACGGCTTAGCATTGGCAGCACGCTTCCCTGCCAATGTCTCCGGCACTTACAGAGGTAAGCTGCTCAATGTGCCCAAGTGGTGCAGTCGCTTGGTTGTCTGAGGACGCCAGGTTCGTTGGGTTTGTCGCTTCAAAGGAGACAGCTGTGTCGGGAAGCAGACTGCATCTTGTAGTGACGTGAAGTTGCAGGAGGTAGCCTCGTGTCCTTCACAGAGAAATTTGTGCGAATGCTAACATACGGGCTGACTTATTCAACAGGGAGTTGGCATGTAAGCGGATCCAATGACAGTGTCCGGTTGCGAGGGCTTCGCAAGGACACTGGCAGCATAGTGTTCCACCTCAGCAGTGCAATGACAACCAAGCCAGAGGTTCACTATGTGCACGTAAGAAGCTTCTCCATGAGATTACATTTTGGATACAATCATTAGGGTATAGTACACCCAAGCTTTTTGCCAGCTTTCACAATTTCCGTCTGTCAGCACTTTGCCTGAGTGCTTGCTTGCTTAATCGGCATTGCTCTCTTTGGCACTCAAGCGCTGGCATGGAGTGGTGAATGCGTGAAAAGCATGGAAAGCATGAAAAGCATCTGCAACAAAACCTAAAGCCCCCTTCTCTACATGCAGGGAGAGTTGGTACTTCGAGATGGGAAATATATCAGTAGCAGCGATATACACATGAAGCTGGAGGGTGTATATATTAGACCTTATGGTCAACTACGAGTAGCTCTTAGCAGGTAAAACCATGATTCAGCCATACTTAGGTTGACAATCACATGCTGAGGTATACACCCCAGTCACACAATATGACACACCGTATGGCATCTAATATATCCGTCAAAGTGACAACTGGTGAAGATCACACTGCAGCAACGTTCTTGCTGTGGATCGCAAATGGCTGATGACTGCTGACATGTTGTAAATAATGTCTCCCTTAGATCCGCAGATGTAACAAGCCTCACAAACTTGTGCTTGCAAGACAGTGCTGCAGATCCAGAGGTGGGCGAGAGTGAGGATGGAAGTCCGTACCACATGGCAAGGATCTATCACCTGGTATAGCTATGGCTGCCTTCAAGGACAATAGTTTGTACAAGACGTTGGCCTTGTTAAGTCAAGTAGCAGCCCCACAGTGTAACTACATGGGCAGTCAGCAGTATTAGTCTGCATCTGTTCCTGACGTGTAATCATCATATATATTATGTACGTCTTAATGATGGCCTGCCTGTTCATTGCCATACTTGAGAGATGTGTGATGACCAACTGCTGCCTCTTAGAACCTGGTGACACTTGTTGTTATAGTTCCTATGAGCTTAGTGGCAATTTGTTGTACTCACCTGCCAGCTCTTTGACGTGCAGCCTATACAGGATGCAGGACAGTCTGGCAAGTCAAGCGGGTCTGGTGAGTCTGTTCTGCTGGTTCTTGTCTCACCTAAAGGATGATCGCTTCCATCAAGATTGTGTCAGCACTGCGCCCAATTGTGTGCAGGGCAAGGCTTTTGCCTGGGATATGCATATTTCCGCAAGATGCTCAAAGAGATTATTGGCCATTTAGTGCATAGATGCTGGTGATTGTGTTACAAGCTCTGCTGTGATGGCAAAGTTGGTCAACTGTACAGCGCAGTAGTCTAACGGGAATCGCTTAGTGCCCGTTGTCGTTGTCTTACTGATTGTACTTATCTTGGGTTCTGCAGAGCCTGCAACAAGTGCTGCAAGCACCTGCGGACTTCGTCTCCGACTGCAAGTTTCCCCATTGCTCTGGGAGTCCAATAGTGAGTGTTCCCTCCTCCTTGCCAAAGTCTGGCAGGCAAAACAATCTGCACCACATCGGTCCTGTTCACAAGTATGTTGCAAATCGGTCAGAGCAATGCGGTTGCAGAAACTTAAACTTGTGCTTAGAGGTTCTTCTTTTGTTTTTCCGGCTTCTGCAGCTGGACTTTGGCAGCACATACCGAGTGAGATGCTGGGTTCGCTGAATAGTCCCAATGCACCATGCTTTGCTCCGCTCGACATTAATGTCACAGCCGTCAACCTTGACGTGACTTATAACAAGGCTGTCAATTACACATTGATGGTGACATTTGTATCCTGTTCAATCCACGCCGAGTATTGTCAATCTGCTCTCCCATGTTGAATGCGCAATTCTGGCTTCTCTTCTCTCCTGAATGAATGCTTCCATCACTCCCTACAAATGCCTTGTTTTCAAAAGCCCGAACAACCTTAATCCTAGGGTCTACAGATATCGTTCTTGCAAGTCCTCTTCCTCATCCGGCAGATGGAGCACAGCAACACTCAGTCGGTGTGTACCATAAGGGCCTCTGAGCTGACCTGCTCAATTCAACGTTGCGCTTCTTTTCCACCTTTCCATGTGAATATTACATTCACCTTGCATATGCGTGATGAAGGATTGACTTGATAGACAGGATCTACAAACTCGCACTGCTGTCTACCTTTTTAACAGGGTGCTGCCAAGGTGTCGCTCCTGATGATTGGGCAGCAAGCTGTAATAGATGCATACCTCTGCTTGCTTCACTTGACAGCTGGGATTGTTGTAGGTAAGTCATGTGACAAACCCGTAGCATCATACACCAGTGTCTTGGTGCAATGTAACCAGACTAGGCAGACACGAGGATCCAGCTTCTGAGACTTAGAGTAATTCAAGCAGATGTTTGTGCAGCCACATTGTCTGCTGCCATATCTATTATCCATCGCAACTCCCATCTGGGCTTGGCCGTTTAGCTACCACGTGACTACAAGTTGAATTCACATCACTCTGTCATGAACCTCAGGAGCCCACGCAAAATAGGCGCCATTTCACATATCTACCATTGTGTGTGCGCAGAATCTCTATTTAATGCTTTTGCAACTGCGGCATTCTTCAAGTTCGTGATTTTCTCTATATTTGAGATGCGGTACCTGTTGGCTATCTGGAAAGCCACAAGGCCAGCTGGCGCAGGCGAGGGCTGGAACACCATGCGCAGAGAGCTCTCTGTACTGTACTCGCGCTTCTGTACGCACCGGTCCCTTGCCTACTCTTGTTGCAACATCTGAGTGCTGGTGTTGTTGTCTTGTTGTCTAGGAAAGGTAAGTCAGTGCGTTACCTCAGGAAAGGCACAATAAAAGGCAGCAATTTTGTGCTGGCAGGTATGCCATACCCTTCATGCAATCAGTGATGTTCGGTGAGAAAACGAGACATCACTTCGACCTCGTGTGCACTTCGACCGCGTGTGCAGATGGCTTCTTGCTCGGTGGCATCCTGCTGATGTACCAGCTACATGGCATCTTGCGCTACATTTTGCTGCTTTTCTACTGCTTCTGGATACCTCAGATTGTCTCAAACGTCTTGAGGGATACCCGCAAGCCGCTACACCCTCACTATATTCTTGGCATTACCATTACACGTCTGGCCATACCGTTGTACACCTTTGGGTGCCCAAAGAACTTCATGAGGGTGGAGCCCAGCGCAGCTTGGTGCATCACCTTGATAATCCTTATGGCTTCACAAGCTACAGTGCTTCTTCTTCAACATTATTTTGGGTCCCGCTGCTTCGTTCCTCGTCAGGTGTGCATCTGCTGATAGCATTGCTTACTGGGCTTGACTGATATTGAAGGGTCATGCTACCAATGCACGTCTTGGTCAAGCATTGGCGGACGCAGTGTAAATTTCACTTGCATAACCCCTTCGATGTTGATGCATGCTGACATAGTTGACTGTCTACTTGCTGCTCGCTCAATGTGCAGTTTTTGCCAGAGAAGTACAGCTACTTTAGACGAGTGGAAGCAAAGGTGGTCGCTGGTGAGGCCTCAGCAATCGACTGCGTGATCTGCATGGCCCCTGTGGATCACACGCAGCAGAGCATGGAATGCATGGTAAGTCTCGTCACTTGTGAGCAAGAACGTGCAAGGACTGCGGCTGTTGCCTCCGTCCAATGCCGATTGTCTTCTTGGTGCGAGCTCGAAGTATAACCTAATGTTCCATGAGTATTGTCAGGCCCTTGAATTCTGAAAGTGCTGAGCAACTTTAGGGGTGGTTGCGATTGCAGGTGACGCCCTGCGACCACTTCTTTCACACCGGCTGTCTGCAGCGGTGGATGGACATCAAGATGGAGTGTCCGACGTGCCGCCGGCCACTGCCCCCAATGTAGCCGGGGCAAGCCCTTATTTATTATGCCCATATGGGCATTGAGGCAACGCGCACGGTGAAGCTTGCGCAAGCATTCGAGGTAATAGCACTGGGACCGCCCCCAGCAGCTGTGGGGGGCCGAGAGGTGGGGGTTTGGAGCTCGCCTGCCGGGCGCCTGCCACAACTGCTGGGGCGGTCGGGCGGCGCGCCCGTCGGCGTCGGAGCTCGACAGGGCGCGGCTCTCGCGCCGAGCCCGAGGAGAGGTCAGAGGGGAGCACCGCCAGAGAGAAGCGGCACTTCCAATGGGAAGGCAATGGCTGGGAGAGGCAGGCCCAAACGTCAGATTGTGACCAGCCCAACGTAAACATGTAATGGGCCTGAAAGGAAGGAGGCAATGGGTCGTGGGGGTTTGAGCGGGGGGGTTAAGCGGAGGGGCGTCGGCAGGGTGGGGGAGGTGGGCGGGGTGGGGAGAGAGAGCTCAGGCGGGGCTTCCCCACCGTCCCCGGGCGGCGTGCCCCGTCGGGCGCGGCGTCGGGCCGGCGGGGCGCCCGACGGGCCCGGGGGAAGGGGGGCCCGCGTACATTGATTCCCTTTGGGCTGGCCTCTCAGAGCCACTGCCTGACGTCAGAAGAGCTGTTTCTGTTTCTGTCGTTCGTCCGTCCCCCCCGAGGCCAGAGCCCGCGCCTCGGAACCCCCCATTGCTGCTTGCCTCGGGGCGGCCGCCGCGGCCCGCCATGGCGCCCCCCGGCGGCTCCCCCCAGGTGCGGCCTCGCCCCGCCCCCTCGCGAGCTGCGCCGCCTCCTCTTCCCAGTCCATACCGCCCCGCCGCCCCTGGGGCCCGCGGTGAGCCTCGTGCATGGCGCTGCGCAGGAGCCTGGTTGAGCGCGTCGCCAGCGAGCGGAGGGCATGTCACAGGGCGCGCGCTCGGGCGACGACCGCCATGGGCCACGACGGGCGCACGCAGGCTGCGCGCCACGCCGCTTTCGGGCCTGGCGGCGCCAGCGCTGTCCAACAGGCTCGCAAGAGCCGCCTCAGCGTCCAGTCCACGGCCAAGGAGGATGCCGCCAAGGAAGCCGCCTGCGCAGGCGGGCCCGGCAGCGGGCCGTGTGCTGGCCCACCGGCTGCGGGGCAGCATGCGGCAGCTCACAACGGCGAGGGCGCCGCCGTGCTTGCGCCGGTGCCGGAGGCCAAGAGCAGTACCGCTGCCGTGAGTGAGGACCCCCAGCCAGGGCCTGCTCTCGCCCTGCCGTTGCGATTGCGGACGCCATACGAGGACAAGCTGGCGCTCGCGGAGATTGTCCACGCGCCTGTTGCCCCAGAGAGGCGCAGCCTGCGCCGGCACGCCTTTGATGACCTTGACATACGGAGCCGCACCTCAGACCGGGGCTCTAACGATGACGATGTGAGCTTGCCTGCCAGCACACGGATGCTCAAAGCATTCACTTGTCCTGTGGCCGTGATCGCCCCCAAATCAGGGCATGTGGTTGGTTCCTGGGTGTTCTTGCCCGTGCAACCAGCAAGACTGCAGCCGATTGGGCCATCCATTGCGTAGAAGTCACAGAGGCTCGCAGGGAGGGACCTGTTTGAGTGACTGTCATTTTGATGTCAAGTGCACAGCCAGGCCGCTGCCAGGACGCTGGATGAGGATTTCATCCCTCTGCGCTGATCATCTACTTGTTGGTGCTGATGACCTGGTGGGCAGGTCTCCCCTCGCCCGCCAACATCGCTCGGCGACAGGAGCAATCACTTGCCCTTTGAGGGCGACATTGCAAGGCCGGCGGCTGTCATACTTCACCGGGCTTCGGAGCAGAGCGAGGACAGCAGCGCTCGCAGCTTGGAGACGCTGCACCGCAACAAGAGCAGCCTTAATTTGCAGGTGGGTGTTGGTGCAGGCCCTCTGTGAGTCAAGCGGTTGCCCTCTGTCAGTCAAGCGGTTGCAGTGACACAGCGTCCACTCCACCTGTTGTGAAGACCTAAACTGCATCAAGGTGATTGGAGGTGGCAGTGTGTTTCCAGTGATGATGGCGGCAGCTCAGTGGCCAATGCCCCTCCTTGATGATGCTGTCAAAACTGTTGATTGTCACAGGACCTGGAGGCCAGCATTCAGAGGAAGTTTGAAAACATGAAGAAGGAAGTAAATGCCGAGCTGGACGCATTTGCTGTAGAAGTGAGTCACGCCCTCGACCACTGCCACGGGAGTGTCAAATTTGCACAAGATACTTCGCTGCCGCCTCACGGGTTGAGAAGATGGGGTAGCTCCACATCGGAGCTTTACGAATCCGAGGGTGATGCAGCCAAGGAGTTGCTGGACTTGGCCCGGCACTGCACGGCCTTGTCCGCGGACGCCCTCCGGGGCCAGTGCGAAGCCATTGTCCAGTCGCTTGACCTCGAGCGGCAGCAGCTATTGCCCGGCCTCCTCAAGCGGTGGCACACGCGTCTCCTCTTCATCCTCAGCCGCTGCACGCGGCTGCTCCAATTCCACAAGGAGAGCCTGGCGGAGGGCTCACCGCTGCACCCCAAGACGCAGCGCCTGGCTGGTGCCCTTCAAAGTGGACCGCTGGGTGAGTCCTGGCAGGAGCGGTCTCGGGGCGCTCAGCAGCAAGAGATGGCATGGATGGTGGAGCATTACGGACTACCTTCTGCGAGCAGGGAGAGGGCGACGAGCCTGCCGCTCACATACGAGACGCTACATGCTGAGTGGAGGTCCCGTGAAGGCCAGCTCAGGACCATGGAGTTGGCTCAGGCCGGCGCGTCAGAGGAGGGCTTTTCCGCAGTTGCTGCTCGTGGAGACAAACTCCTTGCTCCTGCCGCGCACGACGGGCGAGTGCCTGGGCAATCAGATCCGCTCAGTAAGTACAGGTCGGCCCCGGTGCTTGAGGAGACTGTGCATGAGGAGGAGCTGGCGCAGGAGGATGCTGATGTGGTTGCGGCTCGTGAGGAAGCCGCAATCCTGGCGCAAGAACGCCTGGCATCCTGGAAGACGAGCGCCGACCTACCGCCTCGTGGGCCTTCGAAGAGCCATTCGCAGAAGGATGAGCTAAGGAGGGCTTCGCACAGCGAGAGGAGGAGGAGGGACGAGGAGGGCAGCGATGCCTTGCTAGCTGACAGGCGGGCGAGCTCGCATCATCAAGCTTGTGAAGGCTCGCGCGGCTCCACAGACGATGGTGAGGCGTCACATCCTCGCCATCAGCGGCGGCTGTCAAAAGTAGCGTGGGGCTACTGGGGAAAGGAGGAGGAAGATGATGGGCACGATGGGGGAGAGGGCCATGACGATGACTACCTGGTCATATGCCGGATCTGCGAGGAAGAGGTACCGTCCCTCCACTTGGAGTCGCACTCGCGCCTCTGTGCAATCGCTGACCGCTGCGACTCAGATGGATTGGCCCTGGACGATCGCCTTGTGCGGATAGCTGAGGTCCTGGAGAGGATGGTGAACGATGAGACTGCTAGGCTGGCCAACCATGTGGCAGAGGGCGCCCACGGTCACGGTCTGCAAGGACAGGGCGGTCCATCAAGGCAGGACTCTTTTGGAGATGGCAGTGAAGGCACTGCTGGGGGCACTGGAGGGACAGACCTCAACTGGGTCGCCGGGGCCTGGGCCGGATCTTTGGGTCGTACTCACCTGCACCAAGTGGCTGGCAACGGCACTGACAGCCCCTCATCTGGTAGCACCACTGACCTGCCCGGCAGCAGCTACACACAGTCGGGGTGGTCCCAGCGCAGCCCGTTTCTGGTTGATGGCAACTTTCAGTGGAATCATGGCCAGTCATTGGTGAGGGGGAGTGAGAGCCCTGCCCGAAGCTTAGGCCCCGGGCCCGTGCTTGTCAGAGGCAGCGAGAGCCCTGCTCGAGGTCACGTGAGGGGCAGCGAGAGTCCTGCACGAAATTTGCGGCCCATCCATACTAGGGGCGGCGAGAGTCCGGCCAGGACTCGCGAAACTGAGAGCCCCAGCTCTGCAGCCTCTGGGAGTGCTGCTATTGCTGCAGTCGATTTTGGCCATTTCAATTCAGCCAGTCAGAAAGGTGGGACTGAGGGAGGCTCCCCTCTGTCACTCGAGGGTCATGACAATGTCCACAGCGACATAAGACAGGTGATAACACTCAGCTGTGCTTGTTTCTTTGACTTGGATGCGTCAGGCCCATATCTCTGCCAGCCAGGCCCGTGTCTCTGCCAGTGCTGCAAATGGATGTCATGCTAGATTTGCTGAATGAAGGATAGCTTGGGCTACTTGGCATGTTAGAGCAGATGCATTGGAGGACTTCTTATCCCTTGTTGGTGATGAGGTCTTGTATGTGACATGTGTTGGGCTTGGTGACTATCTGGCTTGGGAAGGGAGGGGGGGGAGGCAGGAAGGGAAAGGAGGGAGGAAGGGAGGGAGGGAGAGGAGTGCAGCATACAGATAGCACGCAGAAAAGGTCTTTTGTACTTGATTGTTGTCCCTTTGAAGGTTCTTGAAGTTGGGGTATGATTATTTCTTCTCTTGCTGTTGCAGATTCACGAGCTAGCGGACATTTCACAATGTGTGGCACGAATGCACCTGGATGATGCTGAAGCAGAAAAGTATCTTCAGAACTGCTTGAAAGATCTGCATGATGTCATGCAGCAGAGTGATGAGCAGCTCATTGCCGTCGACACATTTGGACGCCGTATTGACAAGCTCATACGGTAAGTCCTTCACATGTGGTAATTGTTGTAAATTTTGCGAGGTCAGTCTTCTTGGGGTTGGGGTATCGAATAGCCATCTGCATTGATTGGTGGGGGTACCCTTGGTTTGGCTTCAAGAGAGTAGCACATCTCATTTGTCTTGTCTAAGGGCGCAAAGCTGCTTGCTGCGATCCTCACTTTCTGCAGAGAAAAGTATGAGCTCTTGTGGCTGGGTGATGACGTCTTGGATGCCCCGGCAAGCGACTATGAGGATGAGCTCCCTGGGAGGTCGACTCCCTTGGGAACACCCCTTCACCATGCAGCTGGGTCAGTCACTGGGAGGGATCGTACCAGCATTGATGATTTTGAGATCATCAAGCCTATCAGCCGAGGAGCATTTGGCAGGGTTTATCTTGCCAAGAAACGAACCACAGGCGACCTCTTTGCCATAAAGGTAAGGTTGTGGCTACTTTAGTCTCTCAAATACACAGAATTCCCAGAGAAGCTACGCAGTCATGTGCATTACAAGGAAGCAGCAGTACTTCACTCGGGTTATGTGCTGAAAAAGTCATTTGCATCCTTGACACTCTCTGAGCAGGTCCTAAGAAAGGCTGACATGGTGAGGAAGAATGCTGTGGAAAGTGTTCAAGCAGAGCGCAACATCCTAATCTCTGCCCAAAATCCGTTTGTGGTAAGCTGGAGTGTGGCCAGCTGCTTTCAGCTCACCAGCTTGTAAAGTATGAACTGGCTACGTTTCAGCAGGAAGTGATCTTGCATGACTACATTGGGAAGTCTGAGCACCGATAGTGTACAGCGTGGAATACTTTGCAAGTTGGAAAGAAAGAAAGACTGCACTGTATGACTGCACTGTACTTGTTACATTTGGGCGCATTGAGCTGCACGACGTGTTTGCGTCACTGAGTTACTATACTTGTGCATGTCTTCTGTCAGGTTCGTTTCTTCTACTCCTTCACGTGCAGAGACAACCTGTATCTAGTCATGGAGTACTTGAATGGTGGGGACCTCTATTCGCTCTTGCGAGGTCTTGGCTGTCTGGAGGAGGATATGGCAAGGGTGTACATTGCAGAGTTGGTAAGCAACTTCAAATCTTAGTACCTTAGGCTCTCACTTCCATCAAGTTGCGACCATTGAATGAAGAGTGAAGAACAGATTACTGGACAACAAGGTTGCCAAGTGCGACCAGCTGTTCCAGAAGTAGGATGCTTGACAACGGGTTGACAAGCCATTGTCTTCCTCTGTCTATACAGGTGATGGCGCTCGAATATTTGCACAGTCTTGGAGTAGTCCATCGTGATCTGAAGCCCGATAACATCCTCATTGCTCATGATGGTCATATCAAAGTAAGCTCCAAGCTCGGTCTTGAGCTGTCCAGCTGTGCTTGCAGTTACTTGACTTAAGTCACAGTTGGGCTGTCTGTTTGTACATGAATTAGCCTTGTCATCTCAGAGACGCCTGACATGGTCTGCAGAAGTGGCCTGCGCACCTTCAGCATCTTGGAAAGCTCATCGAGGATCAACATCTAGTGACACTCATGTTTGGCTTGCTTTTTGTCAATATTCAGCTAACAGATTTTGGCCTCTCCAAGATAGGCCTCATCAACAGCACCGACGATCTGACATGCTCACCAGCCAGCAAAGAGGATGATTTGCGCTACTCCTCTCCCTCCCCTTCTCATTCTCCTGTCCTCCCCTCCTCCCCCATCTCTCCGGTGCCGCTTCTACAACAGCAGCAGCCGCTGCAGCAGCAGCAGACCTCTCAAGAGGGCTGGCAGACGCCTGCCAGGCTGTTTGGCCAAAATGCAGCTGATGTGAAAGACAAAGACGCTGCAGTTGGCACTCCAGACTACCTGGCTCCTGAGGTTCTCCTTGGTTTGGGGCATGGTAAATCTCCACCTCTCCGATTGAGCTCCAACAAAGTAGTGCTTGTTTCTCAGAGGACTTCACTGCTATTGTATGCAAACAAGAGGAAGGCAGCATGGATTGCTTGAGGGTGCTTCAGTCAAGCTACACTACAGTATGTCGACAGGGGCTAACAGGCTCTGCCTTGGCTCTTGACAGGTATGGCGGTGGACTGGTGGTCTGTAGGAATCATTTTGTACGAGTTTCTGGTTGGTGCACCGCCCTTCAATGCAGCCACACCTCAGGTTGTTTACATCTTTCGCCTCCACTGTGAATTGCAGGCCTAGCTGTATCTTTAGGGAAGTAAGTAAACTGATGTAACAGAGAAACTGGTGCTCAGTCGAGCTGGCCGTTTCAGAGTGGTAGTGCTTATTCCAAGGCTCTAATGGCTCGACAAGGAAGCACAAGTATTCTGAGTCATTTGATGGATTGACTCACTCACCAACTGCACGTCATTCCTGCTTCTCGACCTGCTGCCAGCTGTAGTGTAAAGGAATCCCATTCTTGTTGCTAATCAGAATTGTGATCAATGCAGGACATTTTCGAGAACATCCTAAATCGCAATATCCGATGGCCTCAAGTACCACAGGAGATGTCATATGAGGCCTATGACCTTATAGATAGGTACTGCCCAAATTCCCTGTTTTCCAGTGTTCCAATTGCTTTCAAGCTTTACTCACATCTCATAAAGCTCCACTGACTTATAGCAGCAATTTAGGTGTAGGGAGCAAAGATCTTGGCATGCATCTGCATTTATGTGGCCTGAAGAAGAGGAAAGCAGCTGCTCCAAACGGCACTCTGTACTTGAAGCACAGGTTAGGCAGGAGTGCAATAAGTATTTCGCAAGTCAGGAAGCCCCATGGTTGCTAATAAGTCAATCCTTTGCCAGGTTACTTGCGGTGGATCCTAGAGCGCGTCTAGGAGCCAAGGGAGCAGTGGAGGTGGGCACAACGATTTTGTTTTATAGCTTGCTAGCTCCTGTGCAGCATGATTTGCCACTTTCAGTTTGGCTTAACATGCATCACATTCGTTCAACCTACAAGACCAGTGAATTGAGGCTGTCATCAAGCATTATGATGATCACTTTGTGCTGATAAAAGCTATCCTCTTCTATCGAGCAGGTCCGCGACCATCCATTCTTTAGGGACATTCACTGGGATACACTGGCATTTGAGAAGATGGCCTTTGTCCCCAACCCTGACACAGCACACGACACCAGTTACTTCACCACGCGTCATCTTTGGGGATCAAACGGCGCATGGCGAGATCGAGATGGCGCAACAAGTCGGGATGAAAGTGACGACGTGAGTGATGTCGAGCTTGCAAGCAGGAGTCGGAACAGCAGCCCGAGAAAAATGCCAATACACCCCGAGGAAGCGGTGCATTCCCCTACCTCATGCTATATAGAGTGGGCCATCATGCTTGGAGAGACAGTCATGATGTTTCCTTCGTTCGTGACAGTCATGACAGTCATTGTTGGAAGCAATTGTGGTGACCTCGAGAGCCATATCTAATCTTCATCTATAAACCCTGTTACCAACTTCGAAAGATGTCAACAAGGTTGGCAGCAATGAAGAAGGCTATAACGTGCTTGTTCTTACTCTTGACCTGTGACTGGTTTCAGATCTTGGCTTGCAATTGGCATCTTCGTATGTCTCGAACACTGTAAATCATCATCTCAAATATGCACTTGGACATTGCAGGATGAGGATCCAGGGAGTTTGATTGATTCTGGGATGACTGCCTCAGAAAAGTATGCCTTCAGCAACTTCTCCTTCAAGGTGAATATTTTGAGGCCCTTGTAGCCTGTATGGGTTAGTCACCTCCATATTCTGACAAGCAGGATATAGCCTTGGTCTATGTAACAGCAATACCTGCAGGTCACATCTGGGACATTTTTGATGAAACTGAATGTCATTTCTGCAGGTCATCTCTAGGACAGGCACAGTTGCTTGGCTCAATCAGCCTTACAGCTCATCAATTAGTAGTTGAGCAGCGGTACATCTTCATTTGCCTAGCCCTTACATCCTGAGAGCTACTGTGTTGCAGAATCTGTCCCAGCTTGCATCCATCAACTTTGAGGTCCTCCATCCTTTGCGAGAGCACCATCCATCCTAAAAGCTGCAGGTCCTGCAACTCCAAGGTACGGCAGTACATGCAAAGCTACTTGTCTTGTAAGCCACTGTCCCCAGGGCCTTCCAACTCCATTTTCTGCCCTACCCACATTTATCACTTCGAGCAGCTCCGCTTTGATCGGTGTCAGGCGTGGTGTAACACTAATGTGTAGACAAAGCACAGTTGCCACTTGCACTAGAGCTCAAGCCCCCCAGCTCCCTGCCTTAGCAGGCAGAAGCTTTGGGGCTTCTTTACTGCAGCAAAGCGACAGTAGAGATTGGTAGCCCTTAGCACGCCTGCACAGAAGGGAGCTAAGGGAGCAGAACCTTGCAGCTCCTATATGCTTGACTGTCACTGCATGAAAGCTGTACTATAAGTCATTAAACAATCTTACGTTACCAGCTTAGGAATTTCTCAGAACCAGCTCGATGTATACTTCTGTAGTGAAAGATACTTTATTCCCTAAGCAGGTATTTCATTCAGTCAAGATAGCGTCGGTGTGGTTGGTGCATTGCAGAATCAAGAGGCTACTTGACTTGGACATTTATACAATATAGCTGTTCGCCAAGTCATATGCTGTATGAGTCCTGCTTCCATCATGAAAAAGTAATAACACTGTCAAAGGTGGATGATTGGCCTCTACAAAACCTGACATTACATTGAGATTGTACTTGTAAGATGGTGCAATACCTGCTTCCATCAACCGAAATAATAACAGTGTTGAAGGTGTCTACATAGCCTGGATAGTTGACGAGTACAGAGCTGCTTCAACCGGAAAGATAACAGTGTGGGAGGTGTATATATGGCCAAGGTAAGTTGACCAGTACAGAGAACATATTTACTTGTTGTGAGTGACCTCTCGACCATGCCACCTTTGAGATAACCCATGAGCAGACCTTCATTCATCACGTCTTCGTGAGCTCCACAAACATCACAATGCCAACTCAACGTGCCAGCTTCTTCATGACAGGCTAGGACAGTGCAGTGGAAGCAGCTAGCCGTATCAAGGAGCAAGTACAATCAGTGAATGTAGATGATTGTAGATTGCTAGCCTATCCTTGCCTGCGCGCGAGTGATCACAATGAGCACTATGACGCCCTGAATTGTTGTAAGTGAGCAAGCAAGTACACATCAGTAATTATAGATGTCAATTGCTGGACTCTTGTGCCTGAATGAGAGTGGTCACAGATGAGCAGTATGCCGCCCTCCTGAATTGTTGTAAGCGATAGCTGTCCGCGAGCCTGACGGCCTGCCGAGGTAGTGCAAGATGAAGTTGCCGGCTGCTAGCACTTGGGCGAGATCGACACCTGTCAGGACCACTTCTGAGATCAGAAACAAGCCCATGAAATGCAAACAGCAACAGCTTATGCTGAGTGGAGTGCGATGTAGGCACCTGTGCTCACGCCCAGTCCGTTTAGCATGTAGACAAGGTCTTCTGTGGCCACGTTACCAGAAGCTCCTTTGGCATACGGGCAACCACCAAGTCCTGAGACTGAAGAGTCCACAACATTGATACCCACCTGCATGTATGATCAAGTTCTGCTCGTTTAGGTGCTCAATGAGGTACATGAAAGGTAGAGACAGTTCAACTGCAAGACTTCGTCAGACTCCATGTGACTACAGTAACAAAGTGAGTAAGTAAACCTCCAACCCAGCAGCATGTTAAATTGAGCCAACAACATTGCCTCATTGAGAAAGTTGCAAACGGTACCTGAAGAGCGACAAGAATGTTCGCTAAAGCCTGGCCATAGGTGTCATGGAAGTGCACAGCTAGCTTGTCCACAGGTACGACTTCCCCAACAGCATCCAGCATTGGCAGAACACTGCCTGATTGATCACACACACTGCACACTAAGGCTTCGTCCTGATCAATTAAGCTCTTCAACCTGTAGACAGAACATGCCAAGGTAAGGACCATCCCACACCCCAAAGGGAGCTGCCATATGTTGTCACACGCCTGAGCCTGTTTGACATGCAGGCAAGCAGTGACAAGGGCAAAGAAGAGGAGGACGGATGATAGCGCCCTCTACTACATCACAGACTGATCTACCTGGAGTGCCAACGCCAATAGTGTCTCCGAGTGATATCTCGTAGCAGCCCATCTTGAACAGGGCTTCTGCCACACGAGCTACTTGCCTAGGCTCTACGGGGCCTTCAAATGGGCAACCAACAACGCAGGATATGTACCTGCATGACAAGATTGGCAGGATGTGATGCTGCGTAACCTGTGTTCTTGACGTCAGCAGGCTTGAAGCAAGAAAAGAAACCAGAGTCACATAGCTCTGTGCAAGGCAATGAAAGAAGCAACTTGATCAGGGGATGGCTGAGAAGGCCTACCCTCTAACGCTGATGTCCTTTTCCTTGGCAGCCCCGCAAATTGCCTGATACCTTTGCAGGCTCTCTTCTATTGAGCAGTTGATGTTGCTGTGAGTGAAGCTCTCGCTTGCAGCAGCAAAGACTGCAACCTCCTTAACGCCAGCCTTGACCGCAGCCTCAAACCCCTGCTCTTGAAAACGAGATTGTCAAGTCAACCCAGATTGTGGACTGTACTTTGAAAGCTGTCAGACAAGCATGAGGCTCAGGCATTGACATGAGCAATTCTGCCACTCTCTGGTTAGCAGATGCTGAGTACAACTTTAAAGCTGCAGCACACCAAGTACCTGCAAATTTGGTGTAAGCACAGGGAACTTGGTCGTCTTGCTTGCCTTCAAATTAGCAAGGACCTCTCCTGCATCAGCAAGCTGCAGGAATGGCCATTGCAAATGACTCCAGGGTGATCATAAATACATCAAGATGTTGTGACATGTACGCACTCTGCAAGCTCATGAAGCATGAGACCGATGTTCCCTGAATGCTTGCATTCATGTTTATATGCAGGCCATTCTAAGGTGTCTTCTATATTTTCTGGACGAAGAAAAGTCTCCGCTTCCTTCTGGAGCTTAGCACAAGCTATGATACAAAGCTGTGCATGCAAGGTAATTCCCTGCTGCTCTGCCTCTCCAGCGGTGGGCACCTGGGGTATCCATTTGGGAGAGACGAAGCTTGTGGCCTCAACCACAGGCAGGCCAGCCGCCGCCAACCTTTGTATGAGCTCAACTTTCACATGTGTTGGAATGATTGCCTTCTCGTTTTGCAGGCCATCACGAGGCCCCACTTCGACAATCTTGACACTTTCTGGAAGGGCCTGCAGTAGCTGGCCAGTCTGTGGCCACTGTCGCAGGGTCAGTGCTATTTTGTTTGGGCATGGAGAGCAGCCTCGAGCATCGGCGAGCACCTTGAACATTGGAGCTTATAAGCGTACAGTATGTCTTGAAGGCATGTGGCCCTCACCTTGAGCTTTGGGGAACAAGGGGATGCTGCCATGTGGAGTTTGGCAGTGGGTTGCACGAGGCCAGAAGAGGCAGCCCAGAACCCTCGCTCGTCCCCGTTACCAGGAGCTTGAGCGCTGTCCCTTTGGGTTGCTCGTGTGGCACCCCCACAGCGGCCTCGCAGCTGGGCCGCTTGCCATGTGTGGAAGCCGTGAGGAACACTGCCCGGTGACTGGGGTGCACCCTCGGCGTGTGACCTCGAGTAAGGCAGCCTGGCACAGTCGTGGTGCTGAGCGGCGGAGTGACTCCTACTATCGGCGCGGCGGTCAGAGGAGCACGCGGCATGCATGCAGTCCACCTCCCACCTGCAACATGATCAGGATGCTGTGTCAGGAGTGGACCAGTCTGCCGAGCGGCAGTGTGTGAAGACACGCCCAGCAGGCGCCGGACCAGGCGGTGTGCTTAGCCGCTCAAAGTAGCGGGCCTGCCAGCCAGCCCAGGAGCCTCGCCGCAGCAAGCGTGGCTGGCTCTGCCGCCATGGGTGGCCCAAGAGGCCCTGGTCGGAGTCCAGGGAATGGCCGTGAGGTCGCCGTGTAGCGGCGGTAGTGCACTCGTCGATGGAACGAGCCTAAGTGGATTTGAACTACTGACTTCACGCTTATCAGACATATGCGCGAACCAATTGGAGTATGGGCCCGAGATGCTTGGAAAGGTTTGAACTCTCAACCCCAAATGCGTAATTTGGTGCTCTACCCAATTGAGGTACAAGCACTGCCACGGGCATGCCACGCGCAGGAGGCCGAGGCGCAGCCGTAGCCATGGACGGGAGCCGAGCTCGGCGTGCGGCTGGCTGCCTGTGAGCCGCATCAGGGGCGCCGCGAGCCTGCAGGAGCGGCGGCGCCGGCGCCGGCGCGGAAGGCCGGGAGAGCCGGGCCAGCGGTGCGCTCACCGCGGCGGC
>WELB01000078.1:46238-56493 GCA_009602725.1 Spirogloea muscicola | reverse complement strand
TTTTTTTTTTTTTTTTTTTTTTTTTTTTTTTTTTTTTTTTTTTTTTTTTTTTCTGCCTCCGTCTCCGCACAACCCCCCCCCGCTTCCCGGCCTCACCTCGCCCATGGCTCCAGCGACTGCGCCAAACCCCCCCGCGGCACCCTGCGCGAGACTGCGCCACCTGCGCAGAGCAGCCCTCGCAGGCGGAGCGATCCAAGCCTCGCTTTCCTGGGGACGCTCGGCGGCTCTGGGACGGCCATGGCCTGGCCTGGCGGTGAGTACCTCCGAAAGGGCTCGCTGCTGCTTGCGGGTCCGAGTGCGGGCCTTCGACGCCAACGAGTTTGGGGATCTGTACATCCTCTGCCACAGGCGGAGATGCACGACTCAGATGCCCAACCTGCGGAGCAAGCAGTCGGGCCATCCGGAGCACTGGCAAGTCACCGCAAGCTGGCAGACGCGACCACCGACTCACCTTCTCGGCCAGAGACTGGAAGCCAGCAGGCTTGCTCGCACGAGGGACGAATCCGAAGATCTGATGCAGGAGCTCGTTCTCCTGCACCGAAGCAAAAGGTCACTCGACGGACTTGACAAAGGCAACAAGCTCGCTCCCCGTGCCAGTGTCGTCAAGCCAGCAGCGGCAGCACCATCTTATGTCCTCCGATATGCACGAGGTTTGCCAGGAGCCTGATCTGAAGCCCCGACCTGAGGTATGTACTCCCACTCACTAATGCAGTGATTACCTGCAAGTGCTTCTGGAAGCCCTCTGCCAGGTACTGCCGAAGGGCATTCAGCTGCAGACATGTGACAGTGCAAGTGAGCGTCAGAGGAAGACGATGGGCACAGCTCCTTTCGGTATCAGTCACGCTGCTAGGAGCAAGGTGGTCAGGGGGAAGAGTCGCGCAAGAAAGATGCGGGAACAACAGAGAAAAGCTACTCGGCTCTGACATCTCAACAGGTCCTGTCCAGTCCCATGCAGGAGATTCGGGTGGTCGGTGTCAACGGAGGCAGCACCTGAATAATTTCCCTCCACGTACTCAATGTGAGGCTGTCACCATTCTTTAGCCTGACTGCTGTCTCCGTAACCGTGCCATCCTGAACAGCAGGGCAAAGGAGACGCCTGCACATCATTCTCTTGCCAAACTGCGATAGTCGGAGATCAATGATGGTCAGGCAGGCATGGACAGCTACTCCACTGGAGGTTGCTGATGTCGACCACCTGTATCAACGAGACAAGATCGCGGAAGCTGCCATGCTGCTCCTTGCGGGTCTTCTTTGACAGCCTCTTGTTGCCCTCTACCGAGAGGTCCCTCATCTGTTCCAACACCTCTGCTTGCTTGTCATCCAGAGCCTCTACGGACAATGCACCAGCCTGGGAGGTGCTCTCTGAACTCTCTTCACCGGCATCACGTCCACCGGCCTCGTACAAGAGAGCAATGGCTTCTCCAGCTGCAATCCTCGTTGCCAAATCGTTGTCTGCTAGCAAGCTTGAGAGCGAGGGAAGAGCACTGCAAACAGTTGTAGCTGCAGTCAAATAAATGACTTGAACCTAATGACTGCCGAGTGCTGACCTGCTCAGGGCAAGGTGCATAGTGCTGCATCAACTGCAATTGTCCCTCATTCTGATAGACCATGTCTGCAAGAAACACAGAAACCATACTTGGTGTGGTCAAGCATGGTCAAGCGTGTTAGCTCACCTGCGAGCTTGGGATGTGATCTCTGCTGGCGATGATGTTGAGAGTAGCAGAGTCCAGCCAGATAGCGCCGCCGTTCTGACTTCGGGAGCCGCATGACTTGACCCAAGCATCTGAGAGAGAATGTGCCAAGCCCAGAGCCTCATGTTTGAAACACCAGAGCATAGTGCCTGTTCATCGTTAGGCATACCACAGTCTGTGGCAAAAGTCGGAGTTGCAATCCAGAGGTCATACTCCAAGCATACCTGGTCAGATTCTGGGCCACCTCCAATCTGCCACATGAGACCCATGCTCTCATCCAACTCGGACTGCTCCCTGCTGCTGACAAAATTGAGCAACGCAATGGCGTCCAGTGCCTGCACAGTAATGAGATGCAACTCATGCTCGATGCTTTCTTGAAGCACATGAAGCGCTCTCACAGTTTGGCTATTCAGTGCATCAAAGCAGCCGGGACACACGAAACCCAAACATGATTCAGTGGGGACATGCTGGCAGCAATCACTATCATACCAACCTTATCATAAGATTGGCAAGTCATACTACAGGAGGTCACCCTGCAATGAAAGCCCACCAGGTGGACAGTGTGCTCACCGCTGTTCTATCACCTACAGGCAAGGCCTGCTTCGCAATCTTATGCAGTAGAGGTGTTGCCTCAGCACAGACACGGTCAGCAGGATCTCCAGCTCCTAGGGTAACAGCCAACAAGCCTATGCAAGTCCACCAGCATGCCAGACATGCCTGTATGGTGAGACACTGTTAGCAAAGTGAGCAGAATCTCACTCAAGGACCGCAGGCATCGCATGTTTGCAGCTCAATAGCTTGGCGTTGGTCAGCTGAAGGAGTGAGGGACAGGATTCTGGGTATACAATTAGTGGTCAGCCCGGTCAGCTAAAGCGGTCAGCTCAAGAGAGGCCTTAGGTCAAACAAGAGTGCTCGGTTCCTCGGACCTAGTGCTCGGGCTGCCAATGTAACCTCAGGTCCGACACCTCGTCTGACGGAGGTGAGGAACAGTTGGAGCAGCGTCTCGAGTCTGTGTGACGAGGGGGGCTTCAACTGTGTCAGCAGACATGTGTTGTAAGACAAGGGCCCATCACCGCAAGATGTGGTGCAGTCACACGCACATGGGTGTATGCTACAATCCCCACTCCACGTGGCGGGCGCATCAGACTCTCTCGGCCGTGCATCAATACTTCTGAACTGCACCCTAATGCAGGGTGGCTTCCAGCTCACGCTTCACAGACCGAGAGATGCGCACGTCAGAATGCTCACCTCGTCTCAGCATAGTGCGTGAGCACGTGACTGGAGAGAGCAGATATTATCCCACGCAAGCCACCTTCTCGTGTGGACGCCCTGCGAGGCAGCAGCAGCAGCTTCTTTGCAGCACTTGCTGATCTCAGACAAACCTTTCCTTGACTTGTACAGTGCCCTGCTCTGGAACGACGGAAGACGGACGAGACTGACAGACAAGGGCAGGCAGAGCGGCTGCTTGTATCGCGGGGCGCCTGCGAAGGCCAGCCGGAAGAGAAGCCCGCCTGCCCTGGAGCACTGCTTGGCCAGCGCCACTGACAAGCACAGACAGCGAGGGCCCGGCCGGACCTCTTGTCGTAGAGCGCGTCCAGGAAGTCGGCGAGGGCGGTGGGCTCGTCGGCGGCGGCGGCGTCGTCGGCGTCCGGGGCGGAGGCGTAGCCCGAGGACGCCGTGGTGGAGCAGGTGCTGCTGCCGTCGCCGTCCGAGTCGTCAGCGGGGCACGGCGGCCGCCGCGGCGGCTTTTCTGCGCAGGGCGAGGCCGGCGCAGGCTCGGACCGGGGCGTCGAGAGGGGCGCGCCGGGGGGCGAGGGGGGGCGCTCACTCTTGGCCATGGCGGCGGGGGGCCGCGGCGCGCTCCGCGGTCCCGGGATCTCGGTGGGGGGGGGCGGCCAGGCGAGGGTTGCCGCCCTGGGGCCCCCAGCTGCCCGCGCCTCCGGGCCTGCCGGGCGAGCCCCTGTCCCGCGCCGCCACGGCACCCACTAAATCAGTGGCCTTTCCGAGGCCTCGTTGAATCCCCTTCTGGGCTGTGGCTTTCTGTGGCCTCCTCCCTCGCCGCAGCTCGCGACAGTGCTCCTTGCCGCAGCCTCCTCCCTCCACCCGCGGGCCACCATGTGCGGCTGCGCGTCGTCCAAGGCGAGCCTGCTGCCGCTGGAGGACGGCCGGTGGCAGCTGCGCTCCCAGAACTCCCTCCGCTCCATCCACGTCATCTTCCGCAATGCCACCGCCGGCCCCGTGCGCACCGGCTGGATCGACTACGCCGGCCGAGAGGCGAGCATCGCCCCGCGCCCGTGATGATCTGGGCCGACTGGAAGGCGGCCACTGCGGCCTCACAGCCGCTTGTCCCTGTGTTTGCCGCGGGTCGCAGCGGGAGTACGAGGTGCTGAGCCCGGGCGAGGAGTGCCGGCAGCACACGTTCGTGACGCACCCCTGGGTGTTCCGCGACTGCCACACCCGGGAGCTCCTCGTCGTCGACAAGAGGCTGGTTGGTCCGGCCTTGCCAGCTCCGACCATTCACCCCCCTCCTCTCAATGCTCTCGGCGCCCATTGGCAGGCTCCTCCAACTCGCACTCCTGCCCGCCTGTGCTTCGACTGGCAATCACAGCTGGACTGCCCGTCCCGCCTGGCTCCAGGCGCAGTCGTGCTCAAGGCCCCCACAAGCGCCAAGCTCCCGCCCTCCCCCCCCCCTGCCAGGTGTACAGCGCCCAGGAAGGCGACCACATGACTGTCGTGTGCATTCAGTCGCCCCAACTCCTGTCCTGGTCGCCAGCATCTCACGACCGCTTCCCCCGGCAGTTCCGCTGCGCAACGAGGCAGCTGCTTCTGTCCCACAAGCGTCACAGCGATCGGCATGGAGCCAGCTCGGCTGAAGGGGAGCATGTGGGATCAAGCAGCCAGGTACTGACCAGACCTGGCATTTGCATGTGCCTCTGCTTACTCGAGGTTGAAGCCAGTGCTTCTGCCTGCCACTTGTTGAACCCTCATCTTTGCACTAGTCGAGGGGGCGTCAACAACCAGAGTCAAGCAGCACGTGCTTGCAGCAACATGCAAGCCTCTCCAGATCCAAGCCTTGTGCAATCTGTGTGAAGCTGGGGAAGGCTGCTCTTGACCATCTTTGCACCCCAACTGTCCGTCCTGCTGAGCTGCCCCAAGTGCACAAGGAGTGAGACCAGCAGTGACTCCCTCCAAGTGGCATTCCTTTGACAATATCCACCTGTGACTGGTGCTCCATCCAGAATTTGGAACACAAGCTGGGAGCGCTTCCTCTGGATGTGCTTCTCCTTGTGGTGGCAAGGTCTGCTCCTGCAATTCATGATGTGCTCCCTGTCTTGAAGAGCAGGTAATCAACCGAGCGTTCCCGACAAAGTGAGGCACCGGAATGCACATTCTGACACACCAATAGTAAAATGACAAAGGAGCAGGAATACTATTATCATTTCTCAGAGGGCAGACCATTTATTAATCTCTAGAAGCGATAACAACGCCTCTACATGGATGGCGTCTGTTGTCGGTATGCTGGGTTATAGATGTAGTTGGCAGCATAGGCAGATAGCCATTCTAGCACATTTGTAACAAGCAGACAAAGGTAGGTGGATTAGAAAGACTGACAAAGTATGACCAGGCTACCTCAAAATGTTCCATCTAGTCAAACATTGCACCAGACCTGAAAGTCAAGTTAGCAGCCCGAGAGCAGCAGGATTGGCCCCGAAAACAGGAGCTTTCACTCATGCTAGGGACGAAATTTGCCTCCAGGAGAGCAGCTTTTCCTAGGAAGACCAAAGTAAGCTTGGTGTCACTTGGTGCCCTCAACGGTCCCTGCTACTGTCCTAGGCAAACTTCACCTTCCGAATTCTAGATGTCCTGACGACTCCCATCAAGTCATCAAGTCCCTGCACGAGCATTGTCACGCAGAAAAATACTGATCTGTCAGGCAGTGTGCACGTAATCAACCACGCATGCACAGCATTAAAGGCGTCAAAGGGAAAGTATGTAAGATAAAGAGTACAGGCCCTCTGCTACATATCAGATATCTCTCGCGGATCATGTCAACAATCATACTAGACTAGCCTGGTCTTGGAGGGGCTGGAAGTTGGGGTAAGAACCAACAAATTGCGGTTATGCATATCCTACGACGGCAATCCTGTGCTATTTGCATTCTTCTTGCGCATTCCAGCAAACGCCATGCAGGAGACTTCCGCACCCTTTGCTTGATATCGGTGTGTACCTTGGTTGTGATGTGTAAAACAATATACAATATCCCAAGGTATAGCCCCACACCCAGCATGATAAGCAAATCAAAGCCTACACTGGCAACCTGCAGAGATCAGATCAATCAGTTCAATGAAAACCCTGGACAGCCGTCGTAACATGCTTTTCATGTGCGCCAAAATGCTTAGCGCACCCTGGCCATGAGCAGTGTTAGGTATTGCCTGATGTGAGGGCAGCGCTAACCTGATAAATCTGCAGAGTCGCGGAGGGCGTATCATAGAAGTTATAGCTGCTATCCAGCAGACATGTATGTATCTTTGCATCAGATGTATGTGATGATAGTTCCTGCAGTTGTGCTTCAGGACAGGTCAGCATCAGACGTGAATTTTGCAAGCATCACATCTGGCAGGCAGAGTTGGCCGAAAGATGGATTGAAGGACTCTGCCAGCACTGAGAGGATCCGCGACCAACCTTGTGGAGAGCCGTGACAATAGGGGCACTTTTTGGAAGGTATGGAATGACTCGTGGACTGCTGGACAGCAGGTCTGACCAAGCCGAGATGAATGGCTGGCTTACAGCCAAGCTGCTACCTTCTGCAAAGATGTCAGTCATACCTCCTAGATGACTATAAATGAGCCTCTGCAGCACAAGGAGTGAACTGCTCTCAGGTGCCTGCATACCCTCATGGCAGGACAGCAACTACAGGTGCACCAGCATGTTGGACTTGCAGGCATTGGCAACCACATTGTGATTGTCGAGATCGGTGGATAATTCACCCCAAGGGCTTCAGCAACTAGCTTGGTGGCTCGGGTTACAGCTACATCGTCTACATCTTCCCTGCAGAAGCACACCACCATTCAGAACGTGGTCACCACTGCAATGCCACTCGGGCCTTGAGGAGCCTGCAAATCACATGGAGCTAGGCTTGCAAGTGCACACTGCATTGCAGATGGACACCAGAATCTCTACGTTTGCTGCCCAGACAGCTCACCTAAGGTCTGTGAGGCCGCCAGAATGTGCAAGTTCGCCGACTGCAGCTTCATGGCAGGACAACGTCCCTGCCACGATTCTCTGCCGGGAAAATTGCTCGTGCTCCCAGGCCACCTTTTGGGTTACAAATGGGCAAGCAAAAGAAGCCACCCAGAGCCGTCATCTAAATATGGGTTCCATAGTGTACATGATGACACTGCAGATTGTGGTCAATAGTGGTGCTGCAAAGCTGGACATGACCTCAAAGCCTGCTGTCAAAATTGTTGGACGATGTGGCAGCAAGCGGTGTCAGATGGTACATACCCAGGGGTCGGAGATGTTTATTTTCTTGTGGACAAGGTCCACTTCCAAACCCATTTGAACAGCCACGGCAGCCAGAGACTGTTCAGGAGGAGCAGCAGCCCATTAACACACTAAGATCTTTAGCTGCAAGCTAAGACTAGCTTCCTCAAAGATGCACCTGTGACCATCCAATCATGCCTGTGGAGCAGCTTGACATATAGGGGGTTGCAATGGAAAAGGCCAAGAGGAACTGACATCGTGCAGGACTTTTATCTTGGGATCTTTTGGAGGCTTGGAGACATGCAGATGCAGCTTTCCTGCAGAGGCTCCTTGGAAACCAGCTCCTAGGGATTTCAAGCTCACTGTCAACTCCACCGTCTCCAACACTCGTTGATCAAGACTTGCTAGCCACTGCAATGCAAGTAGGAGTCAGCATATCAATGCACACACATCCATGCCTCCAGTGTGGACTGCTCACATAGAGAGCAGTGACATCTGCTCAGCTGGCAGCCTTGTAGTACATCAAATTAGGCCTGGCATACCCAAGCAGCAACTATTTGTCAAGTTGCAGGAGTAGGCATGTTGACGGCTGCCCCAGGCAACAATAAGCAGTGAGACTGTTCCGTGATACTGCATGGAGCCTAAGTAGATACACCATTGTGGGAGATTTCTTTCCCACAGGATTGGTTTATGACTATCCTGCATCTGCCTTCAACAGAATCTTAGCACTTGAGGTCACCTGCTTGGTACCATCACAATTGTAAGGGCCACCAGCTGTCAAGCCAAATAGGAGATTGTACCCTCCCTTTGACTTTGGGCTTCTGTACAGTCGGGAAAACAATCTGGCTAGCTCAAGCACTGCTACTGCTCCTGTGCCTCCATCGTTGGCACCGGTGGCAAGGGACTGTAGAAGGTGCAGGATAACAATGTCAATCTCCTGGTAACAATTACTCAAACGAGCATCTCACAGTTGCTGGTAGCACAACTTCTTGCGCATGCTCGGTGCCTGTGACTTGAAAAGGAAACGGTGACCTGCATATTGCAGCTGACTATCATTCGAGACCAGTAGGCCCAATCTGTGCAGGGCACAATAACAGGCAAACTCACAGGTGCTGCTCCAAAAGTGTCATATGATGCATGGATCACAATTGTTGGAAGCCCGGCAGAATCGCCCTCGCCACTCATGCCATACAGCCAGCCCTGAGCCCATTTACATAGTTTTGCAAGTGATGTCAGGTACCTGCTGATGTGTCTGTGATTGGTGCCAGCATGATCTGGAAAGCAGTCAGTATGTTGCATCCAATCAAAGACGTCATGGCTGTAGGTGCTCTTAGCTATCACCGATATGAGAGATATTTGATGGATGATGTGCGTAAACCCAGACGAATTGAGATACTCCTGCAGCATAAGCCTTCCTACCTGAATGTTGGAGATGACAGGAGTGGGCACTTTCTTTGGTTCTGCTGATGAAATGACCAGCTTGTAGCTGCACCATGGGATAACAGGAATGGAAATTGAATGACTGTCAGGTCCCCAAAGCTGCACGATGGAGGCAAAGCTGCTGTAAGCAGCAACCGATCATGACGACATACTCCTAGCAAGAGCTGCTTGACAGCACAAGATAGATAGGCACAAGTCACCAGAATGAAATTTCTAACTTCTGGGACACTGTGTTCAGTGTGGGACTCATGGGGGCTACATATCAGATAAGCTTCTGACTTCAGTAAGGGTGACAGTGATGAAGACCATCTTATGCAACACCAATAACAATCTCCTCAATGGCCTGCCCCATGCAAATGCCTCTGACGACCCTTAGTCAGAGCTTGTGATCAGGACGTTGCCATGAGCAGCGCACTGGCCTCCACACCAGTCATGCCCATTCTTCAGAGCACCTCGAATGACTCATTGGACAAATTCTATCTGGGCCGAGGTTTAGTGTATCTCATGTGCCAGGGGGTGCGGAAGGCAGATACCCGCCATTCGAAGCTGATGCAGGCTTGCCCACCATCTCGCTCGTTCTTGAGATGTTGATTACGCTGCTGAGGACATCGTTCTCCAGTGCAAAATAGACAGGCATCTGAGGACATCACATTCACCGTTTGCTTTGAGGAACAAGCATCTGACCTGGATTCAAGCCTCTAGCCCTCTGTTAACGAGCCGGCTTCGAGTAATGCACAAGCAGGACACAACCTCCGAGGCTTACTGCTCGTACCTGCAGGTTACTGTGGACAAGCAGCTCCTCCAGCTCAGCTACCATGCCAAGATGACCGGCAAGAGACACATTGCCGTCTTCTTGTTGGCTGGGCCCCTCTGCATCCTTGTCGCTGCTGCTGCTACCACCGACACCGTGTTTCCGTGGTAGGATCAAGATGATGCCTCCCACTGCCTGCTTCTTCTGGAGGACTCCTGCAACACATATTCGCCCCACGATGTTAGCGCACAGTCTGGCAACACAGGCCAGGTCAGCTGAGTTTGTTCAGTCCCTGGCAGCATTCTGTGGGTCTTGACCGCATGCTCCCCCTAGTCTACCCAGTCCACCCTCCACACGCTGGGAATGCATGTGACACCCTCCAAGACAGGCTGTGACCCCCTCGAAGCAGGGCCTGCACAGCCCACAGGTGGCCAGATGCAGGAGCAGATGGCAAAGAACCTGTTCTTCCACCCAGCAGGTCCACCTTGAGAGCCGCTAACAGCTACACACGTCATACTTCTGATGACACGTCACCAGAGGTACGCCGTGAGCCGGCATCGGTGGCTGCAAGCGAGCGGCACAGCAGGCCCCCGCAGCTCAGGGCGCGCCTCGGGGCAGAGCTGGAGAGCTGGGCGTGGTGAGGCGGAGCAGGAGTGCGCGCTCACTGCTGAGGAGCGGCAGGTCGAGGTCCCGGACCCTGAGCACCACCACAGCCCTGGCCAGGTCGAGGCCCGGGGTGGACAGCCCGGAGGCGGCGTACAGGTTGAGCGCGGCCCTCCGCGAGCCCAGGGGCTTGCCGCGCACGTCGTACTGCGGCGTGCGAGCGCGGCTGGCGGCCGTCAGGCCACCGGCGCGGGTGCGAGGGGCACGGCGGGGCCGGCGGGGCCGC
>WELB01000078.1:16724-45894 GCA_009602725.1 Spirogloea muscicola | reverse complement strand
GTGGCGCTGGCCCTGGCGGGCCTGACGGGCGCGGGGCTGGTGCTGCTGGCCCGCCGCCGTGGCTTCGGCCGCCGCGCGCCGCCACCCGATCACGGCGCCTTCATCCAGCGCCTGGAGCTCCTGCCGCCGCCCAACCCGGCGCCTCCCCTGGCCCCGCTGCCGCTGGCGGGCCTCACCTTCGCCGTCAAGGACATGTGCGCCTCCCGCTCCTCCCAGCTGGTCTCACCCTCGGACACCGTCGCGTCTACAGGCTGCACGGCCACCGTGGCTGGTCTGACTGGCCCGAAGCCTGTGCCGCTTGCCGGGCAGCTTTGACGTCGAGGGCGCTGTCACGGGGTTCGGGAACCCAGACTGGCGCAGCACGCACTCCCCGAGCGAGGCGACAGCGCCCGTCGTGCTCACAGTTGTCAACGCGGGGGCGACCTGCGTCGGAAAGACGCACATGGCCGAGCTGGCATACAGGTAAGGCCCCACTAGGCCGCATCACCACCGGGTGAGACGTACCTTTGCATGCGTTAGCTTAGCATCACCGGTCCAGCCACAGTACTGCTGGAGTAAGAGGTCGTTGACACGAGCCCCCACCTTTATTTTCCGCAACAGCAGTCTGCTGAGCATCTTCTCGTGGCGTTCAGCGCCAATCAATACTTGCACCAGTCTGGGTCTCAAGTAGATCATAATGTCTTGGGCCATCCACACGGCACGGGACAATGACGACGAATGCTCATTGTGTGAACCTCATGCATGGGTCGGTCTGTCATGACTGCAGCATCACAGGGGAAGATGAGTATTATGGGACGCCAGTCAACCCTGCTGCCCCGGGCCACCAGCCAGGAGGCTCTTCCAGCGGCTCTGCAGTAGCCGTTGCTGCAGGACTAGTTGACTTTTCTCTCGGTCAGCTGCTCGATGAACCAGCTACTGCAAAGTCAGCAGCAGTATGCGGCAATCTGAGAGCCTGCAGTGCACAGTGGCTGCGAAGGACTCAAGCTATGCTTCCTGAGTTGCTGAAACCGGTGATTTCGTTAGCCGTCATAATGCCTGTTGCTGCTTCTTAGACCCTTGCTTGCACTCCCAAGCATGGGCTGTCGGAAGTAGACACCCTGCAGAGTCTGAGAGGATTGTTTTGACTGCCCACATCAGGGACTGACACTGTTGGGAGCATGAGGATACCGGCAGCAAATTGTGGCATCTTAGGATTCAGGCCTTCTCATGGAGTCATTTCAAGCGAAGGAGTCATCCCCATGTCGCCCAGCCTGGACACTGTCGGTAAGCACCAACAAACTTATTTCTGAAGACGAATTTTTGGTGAGCTAGCTGCAGCACAAGCTGTTTCCCTGGAGACTCGTAGTCTGCTTGTGAATCCGCCTTGAGTCACAAGGGCTGATCATTCATACAATCTTCCGGTGAATTGCCAGGCTGGTTTGCACGGGATCCTGCAGTGCTGAGGCAGGTCGGCAATGTCCTCCTAGCTGAGCTGCCCCAGGCTTCTGCACGAAATGCTCAGAAGATACTCATTGCTCAAGACTGCTTCGCTCTCTGCAACTCAAGCTACCCGTCTGCCATTCTTATGGATGCCATTGCTTCCACAAGTCAGAAAGTCTTCAGCACTGGTAAGTCAATCATGCCGTTGCATGTGTGCAATGAGCACCTATATTCTGAGCGTTGAGATGGCATTCTACGTGTACTGCTTGGACCTACTACGGGCCTACTGTGTTCACATGCTTTGTAAATGCGGCAGTCATGCCAAAGGTGCTTAAGAGAATCCATGTGACTCACACTTTTGTACAGGTGCCAGGGTACTGAGGATAGACTTGGGGTTGCACCTCTCAAAGAATGTGCCCTCGCTGGAAGCTTTTCAGACGGCAGATTCTTCCCCTTTCTATGCCATAAGAGAAGCCACCCGGCAGCTGCAAGGGTACCATGAGGACTTGCCTTCATCCTAATCTTACCTTGATTTTACTGTGCTGTTTGAGCATTCACGCGGTGCATTCACTTGACTGGCCAGCATGACCTTTGTCTCTCCAGGTACGAGTTCCGGTGTCAGCATGGCAAGTGGTTGGATGATGTGAATCCTAAACTGGGCAAGGAAATACAAGCAAGAGTTATAGCAACCCTAGATATTGCCGCTGAGGCTGCTGAAGCAGCACAGAGCGTGCGAGAGGAGCTCCGAAAGGCCATGGCTGACCTGATGAAGGTGCAGTGCAAGCTCACCTTTATCAGATGTGACGGGCCTAAACCCCATGGCCTTGACTGCCAACCCCATCCTCCCACTGATCACGTTGAAAGACCACCTGGCTGATGAGCCAAGCTTGTCATTCATTGTGGAGAGAGTTGCTCTAGGCCGCTTTTAGTAACTGTAGTGACTCGCTGGTATCAGGGCATGTGTTTGTCCACTCAATGGAGGGCACAGGAAAATCTGAGAGGGTGGGGCCTTTCCAACTTCTTCATCCAGATCAGTCTACAATACTAAGTTTACAAACAGCACACAATTGGAGGTTGACTTAGGACCATGGACCGCTGGATCTGATGTACATTCTATGAGAGGGACGTCGAAGCGTCTACATAGAGTTGGCGTTACTCACGTCCGCTCAGGGTAATCATGCTTCTCACCAGTGTTCCCTGGTGATTCACAGGAAGATGCACTCTTGGTAATGCCAACCGCGCCAGGGCCGCCCCCAAAGCTCAGGGCGAAACCTGGAGCCATGCTTGACTTCCGAAACAGAGCAATGAACCTCCTTGCACCTGGCAGCTTATCAGGATGTCCAGTGGTGAGAAGGCCGCTGTGTTCTTGAACTGGCATTGTTGCTGTGGCTTGTGCCTCAAGCTCTACAGCGGCACTTGTAATCTACTCAGTGCTCACAGTCATAATGTGCTGCTTTGCATGTTGCGCAGATCAGCATACCAGCTGGCACAGAGGCTGGGCGTCCGGGCGGCCTACCAGTGGCAATTTCTATTGTTGCACGTCATGGAAACGACCGACTGCTGCTTGATAGTGCCCATCTCATGCACGGTGTCTTGCTCCAGGAAGTAAAGTATCTCTGGGAGAAGTCAAAGAGCAGGTTAAAAGGAGGAAGGTCAAAGGAGGATGCTGCCGAGGACGCTAAGGATAAGGTGACCTTCATCCTCCAACTTTCCTGCTCACCCAGTGATGCTCCTCCTCACTACCTCATTCTGTTCATCTATACAAGACTAAGTCAAGCTCAAGTCACAGGATGCTCTTATAGCAACACTACTGGCCTGCAGATTGATTGCAACCTCTTCTTGGACAGGGAAATGAAGCATACAAAGCCAGTCTATATGAGAAGGCACTTGGCTTTTACTCTGAAGCAATAAGGCTTGACCCAAAGCGGTCAACTTACTACAGCAACCGTGCCATGTGTCAACTGAATCTCAACAAGTAGGTATTGGGTTTGCCGCAGACGGAAGACCGAGTGTCTTTTCTATCCTGTTAACATGCTGCTCTATCCTTGGAGGGTAGGATCTCCAATTGAAAGTTTTGCAATAAACTGTCCTTATCACTATCAGCAGCATTATGGTTCATGTCCTTGTTCCTTGAACGTTTGATATTTGCAAGCATGACACTGACTGAGTCCCGATGCCACGGATGCTCAGCTTTGCAGAAGCCGAGGCTGATTGTAGTGCTGCCCTGAAGTTGGACAAGAAGGTAGGTCAGATGACAAGGTGATGTCTAAGCTGAGGCACTGAACAGTGGGTTGCAACTTTGTACCATTGATGGTGCATCGCTCATGACTCTCGTCTTGAGGGGGACTTTTGACGTTGTCCTCACCAGAATGTGAAGGCTATCCTGAGGAGAGCCACAGCGAGGGATTTCCTGGGCTACTACGATGATGCTGTAGAAGGTGCTCAAGCAGACCCTGCATACCAAGTACAGCAAGACGATTGCCAACGTCCTCTGATGCCTTATCATCCTTACATTGGCATGCTATACAAAGTTGTGATTTGCAGGCAGAAATACTTGTGTTGGGTAGCATCCTTTGCTTATACTTTAAGATGCTTTTACTTAGAGATGCATGCATTTTTTCCTGGAGTCTGACTGTCACATTGGTTATACTCTCATTGATTTTCCTCCTTGCAGACTTCAGACAGGCGCTCATTTATGAGCCGACAAATCGAACCGCAAGGGATGGCCTCCATCGACTGACGGACCTCCTTCATTCGTACAGAGACTCATGAAGCACGCAATAGACAACCAGTGCAATCTCAATTAGAAGCACAATTCTGGAATCTGTAGGAATCAATTTTAGAGATTGAGGTCAGATTCATACTAGGTGCAGCGCCTAGTCTGCTCAATGGCACTTGCCTTTTTTCAGTATTCAAGGCTTGAGCATGTTATGACATTCACAGAAAGTTGATGAAGAATTGACAGGATTACTGAGGCTCCTGCAAAGGCAGACATATGCTTAACGGACAAGCTTTGAAGCCATGTCCCCAGCTCCATACAATACGTTTCAGAGGAAATTGTCCAATAGCAACAAGAGCAACACCAAGTACTTAAAAGCATGTTGGAAGCAAGATGAGGTGCAGATGATATGATGTGATGCACATCTTGTCATTGCTGTCAGAAACACTGTGGGGCATGCCATGTTCAGTCAATCCAGATGCATATTACTGGTGCTGCAAACGCACACAATACCATACATCCAACTTGCAGAGCAAGCCTGACGCATCCTGGATATGCCAGCTGAGGCATGGCATGCCATGATGTAAAGAAAGTGGAATCCTGTGTAAGAGGTCGTATGATACATGTGATTCAGCCAAGTACGTAGAGCTGGTGCTTTCTGTTTCTGTTTGAGCTTTGCTCAAAAACAGATCCTGCTCAAAGACTGACCAGCCAACTCTTTTGTTCACTCCAAGCCTCTCAGGCAGTGTCTGCCAGCCAGTCCGGTAGTCGCAAATCTGGCACCGTGGTGTCCGCACTTGCTTGACGGTGACTAGCTGTGCCCTTGTAGAAACAGTGAGTATCATAGTCAATCCCTTGTTTGATCTGTGCTACAATCTTGCTTGTTTGTTGTCAAGAGCAGCGGACTGCCGCTAACACTACGACTGTCAGCGCAAGTGCTTAAACCATAGGAAGGACAGGAGAGCATGCATCACCTCATGCCTCTCTCTATATATGACAAGTGTGTCAAGAACATGAGCAGTGGCCTTACTCTCATTCTCAGGCACCAGTGAAGATCGCCTGGCTGGGAGAGGTGTCCGCAAGGTTGGCTGTGTGTGGGAAGTACGAAAGCGAAGGAGGACATGTGAGATGTGAGCCACTCGAATCCTGTGCTAGGTCAAAGATGGCTCATCACTTCAGGTGCTAGCTTGCGGACAGCAAGTACATGTTTTGGTACGCATCTTCAGTGCGTAAAGAGCATATGAGCATTGAGCCACAAGAGCAAGAGTGCAGAAATGCACAGCGCTTCGAGGTTTTATGTACCTCGAACTTTGGTTGCAGATCCTCTTGCGGCATCCTCGGCTTGGGCCGCGCAGCTCCTTGCTGCAGGAAAGACGGGACAGATTTGACATCACATTTGAAGGGTCTTATCTCCTGGAAGTGTATTACAAAGTGGTCGATGTCATTGCATCGATAATGTCTTTGAAGTGCTTACATTGTTCAGTGCCCAATCTGCAGAGTCAAAGAACTTGCGCTCGTGGTCCTGTGAAAATGGCAAGAAAAACGAGTACTGAGCACGCCATACAAGAAGACGGAGCAGAATAGATGGACAGTGAGCTGATGCGAGGTCCGAGTCGCATGCTCACTGGACGGTATCCATACCTTGCAAATGAGTGGGTTCTTGGGAAGCAGCCCTCCGTATTTCTTCTTCAGCATGGCCTCCTGCAGCAGGCGATGGTCAAGGCCGCTGCAAAGTCAGCTCCGAACGGGCAGCTTGCTCAGCTGCGACTGACCTTGTAGAGTCTGTGGCAAGAGTCAACACGGATAGAGCAGGCCCGGACACGGGCCGCAACAAGACATCTCCCTTGAGTCCCTCCGGGCGAGAGACTGCCGGCGTGCCCTGTTCTTGTGCAGGAATTTGCCGTTTTCCTGACATCAGCAGCCGCATTCTATTGCATGAATCTAGAGGTGAGGCGAGCACGGCGTCGGTGGCGCGAAATTCTCCGCAGCGCCGGTACAGACTGCCATCTTCGGCTTTCGAAGTCGAAGAAGCGGAGACGGGCTCGGCAGGCTTCAGAGACGAAGACACGCTTCTGGGGGTGCCGAGCCAGCGGGGCGCGCTCAGGGGAGAGGGCCACCGGGATGCTGGCGGCGAGGCAGGGCTTGACGAGCGGCGCTGCTGCGAGGACGCGAAAGCCCGGAGAGCCGGAGGCCGGAAGGGCGGAGGAGGAGGCGCGGAGGTGGGGCGGGCACCTGCTCCTGCGCCGTCGGCTGCGGCTCGCCCAGCGCGTCGTCGTCGGCGCCGGCGGGGTCCGCCATGGCGCGCCGCGCCGGCCAGCCGGGTGCAGCCCACAGAGGGGGGCGTCCGCAACCATGTAAGCGGAGCCCCAGGCTGGGCAAACCGTGGCCCCGCAAGCCCACCGGAGACGGTGGTGGTGGATGGGCGTGAACGGCCACGGCCCGACGAGGGGTGGAGGCGGCGAGCCCCAGCCCCCCCTAACCCCTTCCTCCCCTGCCAGCCGGCCGCCCCCCCCCCACCGGCCCGCCAGCCCCGCCAAACCCCTCCTCCGCCAGCTCCTCGCCCCGCCGCCGCACCGCCATGGCGGGCGGCTTCCGGCTGCTCCACCTGGTGCGGCCGTTCCTGCACTTCCTGCCGGAGGTGCAGACCGCGGACCGCCGCGTGCCGTTCCGCGAGAAGTTCCTGTACACCGTCGTGTCGCTCTTCATCTTCCTCGTCTGCTCCCAGCTGCCACTCTACGGCATCCACTCCGCCACGGGCTCCGACCCCTTCTACTGGATGCGCGTCATCCTCGCCTCCAACCGCGGCACCGTCATGGAGCTCGGCATCACGCCCATCGTCACCTCGGGCCTCGTCATGCAGCTCCTCGCCGGCGCCAAGATCATCGAGGTCGACAACAGCGTCAAGGAGGACCGCGCGCTCCTGTCAGTGACACCCCCTCTCCCTTCCCCCGCGCCTGCTCTCCAGGCGCCTGCTCCGGCCCGGCTGCGCTGCGCGCTTCGGGCTGGCAGCCTCCTCCTCCTCCTCTTCCTCACTCCACTCCGCTGCGCTGCTTGCCGTCGCCCCCGCAGCAACGGGGCGCAGAAGCTCTTGGGCGTGATGATCACCATCGGCGAGGCCGTTGCCTACGTTCTCTCGGGCATGTACGGCGACGTCCGCGACCTTGGCGCAGGCAATGCCATCCTCATCATCATCCAGCTCTTCTTCGCGGGCATCATCGTCATCTGCCTGGACGAGCTCCTCCAGAAAGGCTACGGCCTCGGTTCTGGCATCTCCCTCTTCATCGCCACCAACATCTGGTGAGCCTGGTGTGCACCGCTCACCGCGTGACAAGTAGCGGGCTCCCGGTGTTGGACTGTCATGTCTGACAACACTCCTCGCGCAGCCCATCTGCCATTGGCCAAATAGAGGCCGACCCTCGAAACAGGTCCTTGATTGCAGGCCTGCTGCATTATGGTCGACTGTGCTGGCCAATCAAGGAAAGGCTCTGCTAGGGCGCCTCTCACTGCCGTGAAGTCGACAGCAGCAGATCAGCAGTTGGGCGCTTCGGGAGGGAGTAGCGCTCTGCCAGAAGGTGGTAGAAGAAACGAGAAGGGGAAGGAATTGGGACCTGGCAATACCTTGACTGTCCCCTTAATTACTGGTGATCTCATGTGACCTAACTTGCCTTTCACCTGCTCTGGCCACAGCGAGAACATCATCTGGAAGGCTTTCAGCCCGACCACCATCAACAGTGGGAGAGGAGCTGAATTTGAGGGTGCTGTTATTGCACTCTTCCACCTTCTCATTACCCGCACTGATAAGGTAAGGACAAGTCGTTGGAGAAAAGAGAGGTCGGTGGGTGATGGCAGAGGAGGCTGGTAAGAGCGCGCCCGCCCAAGTTCTGGGGCGACCTAGGCCTGGGCACGCCCAAGTAGCAGCCTCAGTTACCACACCTGACTACAGGCTCCAATTTGCAGGTTCGCGCTCTGAAGGAGGCATTCTACCGGCAGAACCTTCCGAATGTGACGAACCTCCTTGCCACTGTCCTCGTCTTCCTGATCGTCATCTACTTCCAGGGCTTTCGCGTTGTTCTGCCCGTCCGCTCAAAGAGTGCTCGTGGCCAGCAGGGCTCGTATCCCATCAAGCTCTTCTACACATCCAACATGCCCATCATTCTGCAGTCAGCCTTGGTGTCAAACCTCTACTTCATCTCTCAGGTGAGCCAGAAGAGACTGTCTTGGTAGCTAGACAGAGGATGCACCTCCTTCAGGACCTTCAGAAGTGCAGCTGATGAGGCAGTTCGCTTGACCATGCTGAGAGTCAAGCAGCGCAATTGCCCATCAGTCTGAGCTGAAAGGTGCTAAGGTGGAGGGTCAAGCCAGCGGACTTGCGCTTGGCACTGCCGACAGTCTGGTGCTGCATTGCTCGACCAGCCAAAAGAGGCGGTAGCATGCCTCGCCGAAGAGGCATTAACGCACACATGACGTTTCTTGCAGCTGTTGTATAAGCGATATGGTAACTTCTTCCTCGTCCAATTACTTGGCAAGTGGCAAGAGTCGGAGTTCTCACAGAGCGGGCAACTCATTCCTGTTGGTGGACTTGTCTATTACATCACACCTCCGTCAAGGTGGGCAGGCAGTAAAGCTTGAAGGTTGCCCTGTGCTGCTTGTGTATCTGCAAGACCGGAGCAAAGGAATGTAATGAATCCAGAGTGCTTCAGCATGTGAGTCAATTGAACAATCTTCTGTGGGGGGGCGTCCGCTGCTGACCCTGTCACTTACAATCCTGTCACTTGCGACGTTCCTTGCAGCTTGGCAGACATTGCAGCAAACCCGTTTCATGCGCTGTTCTACCTCACATTCATGTTGACGGCCTGTGCCCTTTTCTCCAAGACGTGGATTGAGGTGTCCGGATCATCTGCCCGCGATGTTGCGAAGCAGCTGAAGGTACTGAAAGAAGACACGGAACTTCCTGCATGCGACTGATATGCACTGACAGAGCCCCCCATTTGACTGCTGTTGACATCTTCTTACCTGCAGCCTGCTGGCTTGAATTTTCTTCAGAAGGCCATGGGCTACATTTGTCTGCATGGCACGATATAACACAGTTCTTGTACTCAATCACCCCTCCCCTACCCCCACACTCCCTTTTCTCCTGATTTACAGGAGCAACAAATGGTGATGCCAGGCCACCGTGAGTCTAATCTTCAGAAGGAGCTCAACCGGTACATCCCAACTGCCGCAGCCTTCGGTGGCATGTGCATTGGTGCTCTCACAGTCGTGGCTGACTTCATGGGAGCCATTGGGTCGGGTACGGGCATCCTTTTGGCAGTGACCATCATCTACCAATATTTTGAGACTTTTGACAAGGAGAGGCAAACGGAGCTGGGGCTCTTTGGCTTCTAGGGACGCTGGAGTTGCGGTCCAGTTCTTGGAAGAGGCCACACTCTGCTTGCTGGCTGTGCCCTATGGTGGATGTGGGTGCCAGGCTCTGCTGGCTCTTGTATTGTGGTGCTTTACAGGGCTCTGTAGCCCATGCGCTGAAAGTCGCAATCCCTGGGCAAGCCAAGGTGCATGCAGCCCTTCTACTAAGCACAGGGCAAGTTCATTCTGAAAGATGACTGCTTTGAGGATGTCATAGTGGTGGCCTGCCAGCAGGGGGACGTCAGCAGCATGATGCGGTAGCAGGGGTTTTGTTAGGATATCGCTCACTCTGACCTGGAGGGGGGTGGAGTCGGTTTATTTGAAGCGCCTGCATCTGCAGTTGGGCTGTGTCTCAGAATTGAGAGCAAGCGGGGCAAGCAGTGGGCGGCAGCTATGCAAAACCGGGGAGTGGGGGGGGAAGGGGGGGGGAGGCGCTGCCGGCAAGGATGTGTGGCAAGCTGCCCTTATGGGCAAGCTGCTCGTGTGGGAGGAATATCGTGTATTTCAAACAAACGAAGGCCAAATGGCCAAGTACAAAGGCAAGCACATCTTAAGACCTACATAACCTACAGTAGATTGACCCGTTCAATAACCACGGGTCAAAACATAAAGGTCGCTAACCGATGCCTGGATACTAGATGGCAGATACGAAGCCCTTCTGCCACCAACTAGAGCTCGCCCAGCTCTCTGGTGCAAAGCATTAGCCTGAGCACGCTGCAAACAGGCCGAAACTCGTCGTCGCAACAACGACAGATAAGCAGCTGGCAAGCCCATCTCAGCCGGGAACACATCTGCATGTCGTGTGTAGCCTAGATTGGCTATGTTTTGAAGGAGAGTAAGGAAACGAGGACCTAAGCAGCCAAAGATGTCGATTGCCGCTGACAAGAGCTGATCACATCGGGGGTAATCGGAGTAGTGCTGCAACTTTCTTTCTTCAGCACTGCCCACTGCGTGGCCAGCGATGTGTGTCGATGCTGGACCGTTATAGGCCTCCGTAACCACAATATCGACCAAAGCCCGTGGTCCTCCACCAGGTTGCACGCCCACAATGTCAAGTGTGCGGCAATGATGACGTCCCTGGGCATCCGTGGTGATCGGCATGATGTTGTTCACTGTCACGACCGTACGGTACCCGGCGTCGCGCATCAAACCCGCCAGAGCATCACGGAGGAGGTTGTGGATGCCCACCACTTCTGGTCCAGTGGGGCATCGCAGCATGTGAGTGGCGAGCTCAGCACTCTCTGCACGGAAGCCGCACTCACACTGGCGCACCCCAATTAGGCAGTTAGGTGGGAGCCCGAGGAAGAGTTGAAGCAACGTCCGAAAGGCCTCGGAGCTGATGCTGAAGGCGCTGGCCACGGCATGTGAGGTGATCCAGTCTGTGGCTCCAGGTGTGGCGAGGGAAGTAAGTCTTGCTAGGCTCCTTGGACTGTTGTGAATCTCTGGCAGCCTCCTCAACCTTCTGCGGCGTTCATCTTCCACTGCCGTAACCAGTCTGGATTGTGCCCCTCCGCAGGTGAGCTATAGGCTTCGAGAGAGGCCAACCCAAAAGAGAAGAATTGCTCGCCCATAGAGAAGAGGGGCTGGCCAGGGGCTGGCCTAAAAAGAATGGACAATATCCGAAACCAGAAAAAGGAGCCGAAAGATAAAACCACACAACTAGACACGAGACGATGCAGAAGGAAGCTCATTACCCACGTATGACCAACAGCAAGTCAGAGTAACTCGAAGTACAGGAAAGAGGAAGTTAGCTATTCCGAAGCTCTTCTCTCTCTCTTCCGATGGAAAAATTCGTGTATCAAAAACGAACCAAGGCCAATTGGCCAAGTACAAAGGCAAGCACATCTATAGAAAGGAGCAAGGGCCGTTGAAAACCCGAAAAGGAAATCATAAAAGGCAGCCCAAAAAGGATTGGACAACGATCGGATAGAGAGGAAAAACTCTTCCAGTAGAGGGCGATGGCTGGAGCAGCGACTGCGGGGCCTGAAGAGTGGCTGGGAGAGGCCAGCCCAAAAAAGAATGGACAAAGTCTGAAGGAGCCGGAGTGCTAAGGACTGAGACAGCACTATGCGAACTCTCAGTAACCTCTCGTCAGTAGATGCAAATCTGAATAGCTAGAACAATAGTCCCCCTGCCAATAGCCGGAGGCAGCACCAGGGGGCGGCAAAAGGTGGGCATGGCCTGCACGCAGATGCAAGGCGTGAGCCAAAGAGGGAGATGGACAGCCGCATGCGGCACACCAGGACCAAGGGGAAAGCCACAACGTGGATGGGGAGATCGAGTGGCACGAGCCTTGCTACTACTAGTGGCTGCTGCACTTAGCCAATCATCGCACCAGAAGAAGCCCAAAAAGCTCGTAACACCGAGAAAGGTGGAAGCTGCTTCCAGGATGGAAGAAAAGCTCTTCCGACCTTGTTCAAGCGTTCCCCTGGAGGAGACTAGTTTCTCCGACCTGCGGCTGCTTCGTAGGGGTTACTGGGTTTGCGGTAGCTACTTGCTTCTGTGTGTGCTTAATTGTCCATTCTTTCCTGGGCCTCCCTTTGCTAGCCGCATGCGCTTGGCCATCTCGCTGCAGACGGTCTATGGCCTTTAGCGCTTTCCCTAGCGCCTTCGGACTTTGTCAATTCATTTTTGTGGGCTGGCCGCTCCCAGCCACCGCCCTCTCCTGAAAGAGATTTTCTCCTGGAAGAGCCTTTCTTCTGGGCTGGCTTTTCACAGCCCTGATGTTGCTCACTTGCGGTACTGAGCTTCCATATGCATCGTCTCGTGTCTAGTTGTGTAGCGTCGGCACCTTCCGACTTGCATCTCCTGACTAGAGGTTACTGAGAGTCCCCTTGCTGCTGTGTTACTGCACTCCGACTCCATCAGACCTTGTCCATTCCTTTGAGGCTGGCCTCTCACAGCTACCAGTCAACCTGGCCGCGCTGTCTTTTTTGGCTCTGGGTATTGTCCTTTTTGATTCTTTTTGGGCTGGCTTGGCCAGCCCCTCTTCTCTTAAGGCGCAAAGGAAAAGAGTGGCAAGGAGGCTCTGTAAAGCCAGCCCCAAAGCTCTTGAGCCACTCTCCTCCAGGGGAAAATTTCGTGTATTTGAAACAAACGAAGGCCAAATGGCCAAGTACAAAGGCAAGCACCTAAAGGTGGAAGATGGACAATGAGCGCCGCAGAAGGTTGAGGAGGCTGCCAGAGATTCAGAACACTCCAAGGAGCCTGGCACGACTTACTTCTCTCGCCACACCTGGTGCCACCGACTGGATCACCTCACATGCCGTCGCCAACGCCTTCATCTTCAGCTCCGAGGCCTTTCGGATGTCTCTTCAACTCTTCCTCGGCCTCCTACCTAACTGCCTGATCGGGGTGCGCCAGTGTGAGTGTGGCTTTCGCGCAGAGGGTGCTGAGCTCGCCACTCACATGCTGCGTTGGCCCACTGGAGCAGAAGTGGTGGGCATCCACAACCTCCTCCGCGATGCCCTGGCGGGTTTGATGCGTGACGCCGGGTACTGTGCGGTCGTGGAAGTGAACAACATCATGCCTACTACCACGGATGCCCAGGGACGTCATCATCGCCGCACACTTGACGTTGTGGGCATGCAACCTGGTAATGGTCCACGGGCCTTGGTCGATGTGGTTACGGAGGCGCATAAAGGTCCAGCATCGACACACATCGTTGGCCCCGCAGTGTGCAGTGCAGAACAAAGAAAGCTGCAGCATTACTCCGATTTCCCCCAATGCGATCAGCTCCTGCCAGCTGCAGTTGACATCTTCGGCTGCTTAGGTCCTCGTTTCCACACTCTCCTGCAGAATGTTGCCAATCTAGGCTATGCACGACGTGCAGATTTGTTTCCGGCTGAGATGGGCCTGCCGGCTGCATATCTGTCGTTTCTTGCGACGACGCGTTTCGGCCTGTTTGCAGCGTGCTCAGGCTAATGCTTTGCACCAGAAAGCTGAGCGAGCGCTAGTTGGTAGCAGAAGGGCTTCGTATCTGCCATCCAGTATTTAGGCATCGATTAGCGACCTTCATGTACTGACCAGTGGTTACTGAGCTGGTCAAGTTGACTTGCTGTAGATGATGCACGTCGTTGGATGTGCTTCCCTCTGTACTTGGCCACTTGGCCTTTGTTTGTTTCAACTACACGAAGTTTCCTTCCAAAGACCTACATAACCTACAGCAGATTGGCCCGCTCAGGAACCACGGGTCAGGAGAGAGGCCCCGGCCCCCCGCCCCCCCCGCGCCACGCCGCCGCGCCCATGACTGCGCCCTGCCCGCCATGGCCTGCCTGCTGGCCCTCGTGCCCGTCTGCGAGATCGCCGCCGCCTGCTGGTGCGCCGCCTGGACCTTCCGCCGCTGCTCCCTCCACGGCTCCCAGGTGCCCTCCCGCTGCCCTCTTCACCGCCCCCAGCCCGGCACCCTGAACGTGCGCACCCCCCTCTGACGCCGGGGCCCGCCCGCCGCGGCGCCCGCCTTGGAGCTGCTCCACAGTCCAGCAAGGGCTGGCCCGAGGCGACGGCGCAGGAGTTCCAGGACGTGCCGCGCGTCTGCCGCATCATCCTGGCAGTGTACGAGAATGATGTGGCCCACCCCAAGTACGCCGACAGGTACGACCCGGCGCCGATCCTCCACCTCATCGCCCGGAGAGCTCCCGCTCGCAGGAGACGCGTAAGCCCCTCGGGAGCATGCAGTGATGAGCCCTCTCAAGTGCAAGCATCTCAACTGCAACTCTCCGGCAACGCCCGCCCGTCACAGCCAGAGATGCTGTCTTGTCCAACTTCTCGCCAGGCTGAACCCCGACTACGTGGTCAAGCGCGTGGACTACAAGGAAACGGGCGGGCGCTGCCCCTCGTACATGATGTACATTGACCACGAGGCCCGTGATGTGGCACTCGCCATCCGCGGCCTGCACCTCGGTCAGAAGTCGGATTATGGCCTCCTCTTGAACAACAAGAAGGGTCAGCAGGTAGCAAGGAACCGGCCACCCGTCACCGAAGAGTCCATCTTACTTCGGCTGGAAACCTTAGACGCTGAGCCCTAGCACCCTGAACACTGTCACTGCTGCGTTGGCTGCATTGTCAGTACGGTGCACCTTTGGCTCAAACCCCTTGCAGTACTATGCCGAAACCAGTGCAGCATGCTGCACTAGCTCAGACCTTGTTTCTGTTAGCCGTGAAGCCTTTCGACCTAGAACCTAAACCCTAGATTAAGTCTCTGCAGATGTTTGACGGGGGTTACGCACACCACGGACTTCTGGATGCCGCTGGTTACCTGCTGGAGCAGGAATTTGACACGCTCTTGAGCCTGCTGCACAAGCACCCGGGCTACACGCTCACATTGGCTGGCCACTCCCTAGGCTCTGGCATAGCCGCTCTGATGGCAGTGGTCTTGTTCAACAACAAGAAGCGGCTTGGGAAGTTCTCGAGGAAGAACATCCGTGTCTATGGTGTTGCTCCAGCCAGGAGCATGTCCCTCAATCTGGTGAGTCCCATACTGATGTGAAGCTTGCTTGAAGTACACTGCTTCTTTCCCAGCTGGTAAAGCCAGCAGTCACATAGGACTGGCGCCCTTGCTCAAAGGCGTCCAGCTATCTCTGTTCTGCTAGCATTCTTTCTTCCATGACCTCAAGACCTCGAGCGTTGCTGGGTCCCCCTTCCTCATCTGCATTGCATGGCAGTGTGTTCGCTATGCAGATACAATCAGATCCATTGTCCTCCAGGACGACTTCCTGCCGCGAACCTCTACTCCGCTGCAAGTCATATTTGGAGCTGCCTTCTGGTAAGAACAACTCCCATTGTTTTGGAGTCCGACAAGGCGTCTGTTTCAGCGGACCATGACCTGCATCCTTTTGTTCGCCCCCTCTGTGAGCTGTGTTTCAGTCCATACAGTGGTCCCAACTTCATACCAAAAGCAATCAGCAGCTGTAGGAGAACATCCAAAGCATTCACATATATTGGATATTGGTAGCTGTTAGGCAGTACTGCCTAAGAAGCCTGCCCTTTGTCTTACTGGCTGACTGGTGAACAGGCTGCCTATTGGGTTCAGTCAGCTGATACCTGAGCGTGTATGTGCCATGCCGCTGCCTTCTGTTGCAGTCTCCCGTGCTTGCTGGTCTACTCTTGCTTGCAGGATACATTCATCTCAGACAAGAAACTCCTCCGGGACCCTCGTCGGCTGTATTCACCTGGCCGTCTTTACCATGTTGTGAATCGACGAAGACTTGTGTGAGTTGCTAGTGATGGCCAGCGCCGGCTCGCTGACAGGCATGACTCAATGTTTGTCATAAGGACCAATCATGTAGGCTGCAGTCGCCTATCCGGGAAACTTGTTAGTCTGATTCTTAATGCCACGTTAGAGACATGCTCACCGCAATCTTGGGCAGGCTGGTGCACCTTGAAATGATGGTCGTGGAGTGCACTGCTTAAGGCACTTGCATTGTCCATTGATCCTTTTGTCCTTTCTCTTCAATTTTGAGGAGACCTACAAGGTCGTACATGCTGCCTGTTCCAGGCGGTTCACTAGCGGTGTTCATCATTCACCCTCATGATTGTCTGTCTTTGACTTGCTCTGAAGCTGGTTGGCGTGGTGTGCCAAGCAGATGCCACCCGGTTGACCCCATCGTGAGGACTGCAATTCCAGTGGATGGCCGCTTTGAGCATATCGTTTGCTCACGACACGCTTGTGCGCACCATTCACTGACGCTCTTGGAAGAAGTGGCGGGCAGGGCACTAGAGGTGAATTTTGACCAACCTGGCTCAGTATTTGTCCAACCATCCAAGTGAGACTGCTGGCAGCCGGACGCATGAGCCAGATCTGGTGTATGCACTATAGACATGGCATTGACAGTGTGGCAACAACAGCAAGGCGCCTGTTCTGACAATAGTTACAGCCCTGTGCAGTTGATGGAGGAGAAGGAGCAGGTGGAGATGACAAAACCCCCTGACCTGCAGAGGATGGACCGACAAAAGTCTGTCAAGAAGACACAAGATGACGAGCACGATGGAGCCCTTGGTAGGGCCGCTTCAATGAAGGTCGCCGGTAACCTGGACAGGCAAGCTCAGTCTCCGACAAGGGATGACAGCTTCGCAGAAAGCGGGCGGTCAGAGGTTCTGGCGGAGCTAGACGAAGCGGAGAGCGAAGAGAGAGGCAAGATATCCTGGGACGATCTTATCGCCAAGCTTCTGACAGAGGCACCTCACAAGGAGAAGAAGCAAGGGTCCTGGTTTGGGCACAAGTCCAAGCAAAGGAAAGACGTGGAGATGGGAGATACAATCTCAGCTGGAGAGGCAAGAGCTGTGAATCCCAATCAAGCAGCACACAAAGTAGCCCAGAAGTGGAGGGAGAAGTCCTCTGTAAAGAAGCCGGGTGAAGTTGACCAGGGCAGTGCAGAGGAAGGGGCAGCCACTGCACATGGAGATATATTAAGTGGACCTACTTCTTCGACTCCACTTGGAAGTGCCGATGCAGGTGACACTGCAGAGGTTCACGGCGAGAGTAAGTCACAAGGGGCAGCTGTTGCACAGGAAGGGAGCACGAGCGAAGCTGCTACATACGCCAACCCATCAGGTGGAAGTGGACGTGGGACTGGGCCTGCTTTAGCACAAGGGCATCAGACAGGAAGTGACACTGCGCCCTTGGATCCACAGACATCGAGTGGAGATCAAATGAGCACTTCACCAGAGATCGAGATGGTTGACAAGGTAAGGCAAGGATCTCAGGGCACCAACGCCACCAGTCCCGCCGGCGCTGCACAATCCCAAGACGAGGAAGCACAAGGTGCAGAGGCTGGCACACAGACTGAGAGTTTGGACTCGAGGCCAACATCAAAACCTCCTCCATGAGGACGTCAGTGTCCTGCTCCTTCAGATATTCGGCTGCGGCATTTGTGGCTCTTGAATGCAGCAGCAGACTGGAGGAGTGTGCAGGCACCTTGCGTCCAGACACGTTGCTCGGGGTTGCATGGCGCAGAAGGGTAGCCCCATGCCCGCTGACTGTGTGTCACCTTGGCAGCCTTGGAGGAGCTCAGGGCATTGGCAGCAGGTCCAGAGGGCGCAAGTCCTTGTTCAGTGGTGGCACCTCTGGGGTGTGGGGGGGGGGGGGTGGGTAGATCACCATGGTGACATGCCTTTACTAGGCCCCCTTCCCACGAGACACTTGCACACAACTTCGCCGCTTCAGCGTGACATTGTGATTACACACTACCAAAGCAGGGTAAGAAGTTGCTGGTGGCAAGAGCAATGTGCGCACAAAGATGGGTTAGAACATACTTCTTTGCTGGTGAAGCTTCTGGTAAAGACTGGGTATTGACCGCCCAGGACCCCCCTGTCAGTACAATGAAGTTTGACAAGCTGAGACACTTAGGAGCCCATTTTAGTGGGGCGAGCTAGAGACGTCTCCAGAGCTGGACCAGCACAGCGACGCAGTTGGAAAGCTAGGAAGTGCTGAAGAGACAGGACAGGTACATTCACCAGGATCTAAAAGCCTAGATGTGCAAAACCAGCGCTGCATCGCCCCTGGTCACCCTTGCCAGCACCCCAAGTACACTGGCCACGTGCCATCTACCATTGATGCATGCATTGCTATCTAAGAGTGATAACCTGCTGCCAGCATATGGTCCTGGCTAATGGTGATCTTGTTCCTGTCCATTGCTTAAGTAGCGTAACAGAAAACAGAGAGACATGGGGCCCTTCACTTGCCGAATCTTTTTTGGCGTACTTGGTGACATCCTTGAAGTGGCACCAGCCGGCCCCCGGGGTAGATGGCCAGCAAGTCAAGTTGGCATGGTGGAGGCACCTGTAAGCTCAAAACGAGTTGCTGGCTGACAATGTATGAGATGCGGCTGTGAAGGCCAGCCAAGTGCAGACAGCGAAGGCCGATTTGACGCAAGAGTAAGTAAGCAGATTCATGCGCCAGCCAGAGGAAACTGCTAGAACAGCATGGCGATGGACGCGAGAGCTGGAGAGCATGAGATGATCATGGACAATAGCATCCGCCAGATGAAATATCACAATGAAGGTACGGAAGCCCCAGGCTGTATGCCTGCATGGCCGCTAATCAGCTTGGTGAGCCAGCAGCGCAAGTTTGATTCGGTGGCTAACCCCCTCATGACGCGTCAGGCGGCTCCTCACGGGTGAGGTTGTTGTCCTCGCTGACGTCTCTGGATGATAAGCTGCTGTAGGGAAGACCTAGACCTCAAGCCCGACATTTGGATCTTGGCAATGCTGTAGAGATAGCTGAGAGGAAGTCGAAATAAAGCCTTGCTGGGGACAGTGCCCTAATGCCAAGGAAGAGCTCGCAGCTAATCTGATGCTCCTGTCAACATGTGCAGCCGGGCTTTGCCTCCCGGCATTGCTTGTGAGCATGTTGTGCAGCAGGTGTGCCTTGCAACCAGGCAATGCCAAAGGCGGACTGTAGCCAACCAGGTCTTGACGGCATGCTCTGAGTGCCAGTTGGTTGTGTTACTTGAAGAGGCGCCAGTGCACGGCGCCCTTGATCAATGACTCTTCAAAGCTGAGAACGCTGCTTGAGCCCAGCACCCCAAGCATGCCAATCCGTACAGGTGGACCAAGGAGCGACAAGCAACCCCACCGTGTTGGATGCTAGCACGGCTTGTACATGGGCGCCTGGGGCCCGCTCTAGCAGGAGTGTAGCAAACAATGAGCAAATATCAATCAAAGTCAATCTACAGCTGGCTATCTGTAGGTGTATACAGTGTAGCTGGTATCGCAGTCCAAGAAACAGTACTCAGCATCAGATGATTGGGCCGCTTGGCAGTACATCAGTTCAATTCAGCCAGGGCAGATGGGAGTCCCCCAAGGAGGAGAGCTGCAAACCAATCGCACATATTCGTCTAGATACGTAATCATCTATGAAGACGGACTTCCAAGGGGCACTTTATAGGTCTGCAGGTCACTTTCAGGCGCCTGAATCCGAGTGGGAGCTTCTTCATGTAGGCAGAGAGAGGGCGAGCGAGAAAAAGCAGCTGTTCCAACGCCGGGCGAGGGCTGCAAAGGGCCACCCACAGAACAACGACAGGTGAGGGTGAGGACGATGCTACTTGGGATCAAGCGATTGAGCCACACATCTTTCCTGTCACGGGACCCAGCTGTATTATACCCTTTCAACAGCCACTAGCGGACAATATGGCGGTCATGGACCATGAATACCCTGAATTGGGCGGACGTTGCTGTGGCGTCTGACCCCACCTCCTTTGCTCAGCCCCGTCCTTTGCCCTCGCTTTGCCTGCTCCACTGTAGTGGCTCGGCTTGGTCTCTCTTCCATGGTATGCGCATGGCGCGCCTCTTTCCTTGCCGGGGCCGCTGGGCCGCCTTGCCAGCGTCTAACAGCCTTCGCTGTCCACTCGGTCGGCCTTGCCCCCACCCCTTCTCATGGGCTGGGAACTGCACTTGCATGTGCCCCGGTTCTCCACCAGTGAGACGTGCTAGACCACTTCTTCCCATGCGCCATGGACATCTACGGCGGCTACGGAACGAAGTGGTCTTCCCTCCTCCATCGCCTGGCACTGCATGTCGATGCCCGCCGACGTAGTCGGGCGGGTAGCTTAGGGCATTCTAGCGTCCCGCAAGCCATCGTTGCATGCTATCGAATGCGGCTATCATTGATTCCACAGCGCTCCCAGGCACTCGCGATACACCAACGTGCTGGTCGTGCATTAGCGCAGGCTAATGGCTTCCGTGGTGGTGGTTTGGCGCCTCAGTATAGCTTGTCAGATATGCATGTGCTCACTCGGGGATATTGGTGTCCCCCTTAGCAAGCTTCAATGCCCATTTAACAGGACATTTGTAGGGCCAGCATTGGGCCTCCCTTTCAATTTCATGTGCACCGCGCGCCTTCTCTGCTAGGAGTCCAGGGCGCAACAGGAGACTTCGACGGAAGCGGCGACCGCCCGTTGGCAGTTACGAATTTTGACCAGTCCAGCGAAAGGGAGAGCTGACAAGACGGCCCAGGCGGGAAAGGAAGTGCTCGCCCATAGAGAAGAGGGGCTGGCAAAGCCCGTCTTCCAGAAAGGCGGGAGGCCCCAAGTGAGGAGGAGCTGGGGCTGGAGTGGACGGATGACGACTTGTTTTCAGCTCTACCATCGGCGTGCCCCGTAAGACACCTACCAGGAAGATTTTGTATTTGAAACAAACGAAGTCCAAATGGCCAAGTACAAAGGCAAGCACATCTAAGAACCTACGTAACCTACAGCAGATTGACCCGCTCAGAACCACGGGTCAAAACAAAAAGGTCGCTAATCGAAGCCTGAATACTAGATGGCAGATACGAAGCCCTTCTACCACCAACTAGACCACGCCCAGGTTTCTGGTGCAAAGCATTAGCCTGAGCACGCTGCAAACAGGCCGGAACCTGTCGTCGCAATATCGACAGGCATGCAGCTGGCAAGCCCGTCTCAGCCGGGTACACAACTGCATGTCGTGTGTAGCCTAGATTGGCAATGTTCTGAAAGAGAAACTAGGAGGGCCCAGCCACGTGATGTGTAGGCGCAGCGTAGACGTCCAAAAGGAAAGGTGGGGTGTGCTGCTCATAAGCTGTCGCGCGAAAGGACTTGCAGACGAGCCGGGAGACGACGAAGCTACCCTTGTAATGACCCTGGCTCTCCTGCCACTAGCCATCACGACAAGCAGCTGACAGGGCAGCACAACGAGCAGCCGGGCATTATGCCGCCGGGTCGCCCGCTCAGGTGTACCGAATGCACCTTGCCATTTCGCTGCTGCGTCCCAAGGCGTTCGCCGTGCACTTGAAGACAGGCCATGCCATGATTGCTGCCTCTGGAACTGGGCAGGGCGGATGTTCTGCGGCTGCTTGCATCCAATCTCGCAATTGTGGACTTTTGATTATTCTGGGCTCCCCATTGTAGTAGTCATTAGTGTGGCTTCGAAGTTTGCGCTTTCTGGCCCTCGTTGACCTGATTCACTCTTTCGTGGGCCCTGTCAGACCGTGTTCAGTCCTTTCTTGCCTACGCCGTCCACACGCGAGGCCGTGCTATGGCCGCCGCCTCTGGGTCTCGGCGGAGTGCCTCTTTCCCTGCAGCGAGCTACTCAGACCTGCTGTTGCTCACTCGTGGGTACTGAGCTTCCCTCTGCATCGTCTATGAGTTTTGCAGTGTTTTGTAGTGCAGCCTTTTTTCCGGCTCCTCTTTCTTTGGCTTCGGACATTGTCCATTCTTTTTTGAACTGGCTTTGCCAGCCCCTCTTCTCTATGGGCGAGCACTTTCTTCTTTTTCTTTCTTCTTTCCTACAGTGTAACTGGCTTGCTTTTGGCCTCCCTCATGCGCACCGCGCCCCTTTCTCTACACAATTCTTGCCTTACATTGACACAGCTGTTTCCTCTTGGGCTGGCCTCGCACAGCCATCGACGCCTCTGGAAGATGGCTTAATGTGGCCTCCCTTCCCTTTCCAGAGGACTCTCCAGAGGAGCCTCTTCTGTCGCCCATCCCACGATTACGCAGACGGCATCCCACGACAATGGGATGTCGACAATGCAGATGGTGAAGTAAACCCACCCACAAGGCCGTGGAGTGGGAAAGCCGACAGCCTGCCTCCCCCGCGATCGCCATGGCGCCCGCGCCGCCGCCCCCCGCGGCGCTGCTGGAGGCGCTGCGGCAGCAGCTCCCGCACGTCAGCCTGCCCGACGCCTCGTCCCGCGTCTTCAAGGAGGAGTGCTGCATCTCCTTCGACACGCCCGTGCGTGGCCAAGCACTCTGCGCTGCGCCCCCCTGCCGGGTCCTGGCAGGGCCACCCTCCTCCTCGCACTTGCTCCCGTGGTGACAGACCTGCGCTCGCCCGCGTCTGCAGCGGTCGCCAGGCGGCTTGTTCGTGGACCTCGCGTCCTTCCTGGCGTTCGGGCGGGACTTTGTGGCCTGGAACGCCGACAAGACCGGCCACCGCGTGTACCTGAGCATCCGGCAGACCGCCCGGCCGCCAGCCACCCCCGCCGACCTTGAGCCAGCCGCCAAGAAGCCGGCGCTGCTGGCCATCGGTCAGCTCCGCCAGCTTTGCAGCGTGCACCTTTCTGAGGCTCCACCTACCATGCGTGCTAAGTGCCAGCCCTTCCTCCCTCCCCGCGACTCTGGCCACCGCGTCGAGTTCGTGAGCCAGTTCCAGCGGACGGTGCCGTGGTGCAGGCGTGAAGGGCGGCTTCGAAACCGAGGAGCCCGAGCTCGATACGTCTCTCAGCATCGTGCTCCTCCCAGACTTCCAGGAGCTGCCCTTCCCCAGCCCAGACCTGCCGGAGAAGGTCAGCACTTCAACTGAACCATGCATCCTAAACCAGCACCTTGCTCGCTGCCATTGGCCGCCTCAGGGGGGTGGCGTCTGACCTGCGTGCCTGCGGGCGCCCCAGGTGAGGATGGCAGTTGAGGTTGTGCTGGCAGCGCCAGGAGCAGAGCGCAAGGCGCAGGTCGCTGCATGGGCCGCTGACAAGAAGAAGGTGAGCGCTTACGCGACCAGCCTCAAGCAGCTGGACAACGGCGTCAAGGTCGGACCCAGCGGGTGGCAGTGCTGCCGCTGCGACCAGCGGGACAACCTGTGGCTCAACCTTTCAGATGGCGCCGTCCTCTGCGGGCGTCGCAACTGGGATGGCACCGGTGGCAACAACCATGCTGTGGAGCACTATGAAGCCACCAAGCACCCGCTGGCTGTGAAGCTTGGCACCATCACCGCCGACCTTGACGCTGCTGGTGCAGCTGCCATCCTCCACGCCTCGCATGGCTCAAGGGAGCCTGTCTGTTGCATGCGCTGCATCAGGGCCCTGGACGCTATTGCCAGCATATAATTCAGGCTCGCTCGTTTCTCACGGGCAGATGTCTACTCCTACCCGGAGGACGACGCCGTCGTGGATCCGCTGTTGGCTCAGCATCTCGAACATTTTGGCATTGACTTCTCCTCCCTCGAGAAGGTGAATTCAAACTATGGGAGAGTCTGCAGCAGATGACAGTAAGTTGCAGTTATTCTCAGCAGGTCTCAGTGCTGAGGCTGTGAGAGTTGTGTGCACACCTTTCACCTTTCTTGGCTTACTACTTGAGCTGAGGTCATTCAGACCACTTGAGGTTGCTAATTTGGGCAGACGGAGATGACGACAGCAGAGCGAGAGCTTGATCAGAACCTTAATTTTGACTGGAATCGACTACAAGAGAAAGGCAGGAACCTGGAACTTCTGTCTGGCCCAGGGTACACTGGCTTGGCTAATCTTGGCAACAGGTATGTCTGTGAAATGACACTGAGGCCAGAACGAAGTGCCTGCTGCTGAGCTGGAATTTGTGTGAGCCTGAAAGTCATGCATCCCATTGCTGACCTAAAGGTTGTCCCCCTTCACGTGTGGTCTTGTATTCAGCTGTTATCTGGCATCCGTCATGCAAGTCTTATTCAGCACACGTGGCTTCCAGGAGCGGTACGTGAAGTTTGGCATCAGACTGCCTGGCAGGATCATCCTTCACAAAATAGTCCAAGAGCCGTAGCCAAGGTCGAAACTGTGGGGATACAGGCGCCAGGGGCACGGAGCTTGGATGCTAAGATCACCTGCTTCCAGAATGAGGTGACATGTCACTGCGCCAAGTCTGATATTGACAACAAAGAGTGCTGACCTGCTGTGGTTGCAGCTATGTCGACCTTCTTCCACTTCATGATGCCTTCAACGGGGCTGGTGCTGATCCAACCATGGACCTCACAGCTCAGATGTGAGTCGCATTTGCAGAAGTCATGTTCAATGACTTGATCTTATGTGATGTACCCACACCGTCTGGTACTCTCTGCATACATGGCAGGGTCTCAGGGCAGGATTTCAAGATGGCATACTTGTTCTCTCTGTCTATTTACAGGGCTAAGCTTGGGCATGGATTGCTCTCTGGCAGATACTCTCAACCCTCCAAGAAGGTGCATCACCCAGTCCCTTGACTCTCTTGGCATGAGTGCCCCTTAGCCTTTGCACATAGCTTTACTTGCCTTCATTCACGGGCCTGTGACTTGGACTATAAGTGCTGCGACTTTGTCTGATCTGTTGTGTTGAGGCAGGAGTTTGTAGTGAGGCAGGAGTTTCCTGCAAGCGAGGGACTTGCCAAAGGAAGCCACTTCCTAGACAATGAACACGTCGTGAGTCACTCGGTCTGCTGTGGTTGGCCTGCAGGACAGTATGACTGCCAGATGGCACCCGCTTGCATCAATCTGTGGCGCATTTCTCATAGTGGCTATCACTCTTTAGCTTTGTGTGAATGCATGTATCAGCTTGTCACTGGCAGGTCCAGTCTGGTATCCCCCCCCGCATGCTGAAGAGCCTTGTCGGAGCAGGACATCCTGAATTCGCCAGCAGTCGCCAGCAGGCAAGTAGACAGGCTCAGCAACACTTGCCATCAGTGTCTCTGAGGAGACCCTCTTTTCTGCAGGAATTGAGATATCTATCTTGGCTCTCCTTGACCAGACTTTGGCTTCAGCCGTGTGGCCAAGTCACAAGCGTGTGCACCACCTGTTGCTTGCAGGATGCGTTCGAGTATTACCAGTACCTGCTGGAGAAAGTTGAACAAGCTCATGCGAGTCAACCTGGAAGCGACCCCTCCAGGAGCTTCCGCTTCCTTGTCGAGGACAGGATTCAATGCTTGGCATCAGGGAAGGTCAAATACCTGCATCGGAGCGACAACACGCTTTCTCTCCCCATTCCGCTCGACCAGGCCACAAATAAAGGTCATTCCAGTCCCCTCCTCACTTACTACAGCCGCACCAACGTTTGAGTTCTACCCTACATGTAACTGCAACCAGGAGATTGGTGCTTGCAAGGGACCAGGCTTGAATGTGAAAGCGAAGGTCATGAACGTCGGTACTTGCAGGTGAAGTTGCTGCTTACGAATTGAGGAAAGCCACAGCAGATGCTGCAGGCCTCAAAATGTACGTCTCAAGGAAAGCGACAAGGACGGTGACTCTTTGATACGAGCATGCAGCAGGAGCAGGTCCACTGTGAGAGAGTACATGACTCTGGAGGGCAGGGTCTAAGATTGCTTCGTTGCGGGGTTGGTCATGCAGCAAGGAGGATGAGATAGTGCGGCCTCGAGTGCCACTGGCTGCATGCCTGGCGTCATTCGCTGGAGCAGAGGAGATCCATAATTTCTACAGCTCAGCCATCAGAGGCTGCACAACTGCCACAAAGTACAGTCCACACACTCCTCTTGCATTGCTGCTGTATCAAGGTGCTGCATCTGAACCAGAAGCTTCTGGTCCCAATACCATGGCCTCTTGGATGTTTGTGTGCAGGATTACCCGCCTAGCCACCTTTCCTGATTACTTGGTCTTGCACATGCGCAAGTTCGTACTTGACAAGGGCTGGGTACCCAGGAAGCTTGGTGAGGACTCGACATGCATGTTGGAATAAATGCATCAGGAGTTTGCTGCCCAGTGCACCTGCATGCTTCTTGCTTGGTGGAAGGGGAGAAAGCAAGCTTCTAGCTTACAAGGTTGATTGACAAGTTTCTTGCAGATGTTTTCGTTGAGGTGCCAGAGGAGATTGACATCAGCCAGCTGCGTAGCAGCGGTCAGCAATCTGAAGAGGAGCTCCTGCCCGAGGATGAATCTGGTGCTTGCACTTTCCCATCGGCTGCCATGCGGCCTCAGCAACTAGTGGCATTGCAACCATGCACATCCTGGCCCTGCACTAGACAAGGAACATTCTCTCTTCTCATCGTAAGAAGACGCCCTGCTTCCTTTGACTGAAAGCACAGGTGACAGTTTAGCCAGCACAGCCGAGCCTGCTGCTGACGAACACGTCGTGGAGCAGCTCATCGAGATGGGCTTTCCTAGGAGTCGGTGTATAAGGGCAGCAATTAGCACGAACAATGTTGGAGCAGAAGAAGCAATGAATTGGCTCCTCGCCCACATGGACGATGCAGGTGACAACCTCAGAGTATACTCATCTCCTGCCGCTTCACTTGCAGCTGCATCACATTGCAAGTGTAGCTGCACTCTGAAGTACAGGCAGAGCAACGTGCAAGACCATGCTTCATACTGCAGCCTTGTATGACAGACATGGAAGAGGCCGAGCAGCCAACAGGAGTGGAGGCGAGTTCTCATCTTGATGAAAAAGTAGCTGTGCTTCTGTCCCTTGGATTCTCGTCGGCTGTTGCTAAATACGCATTGCAATCCTCGGTAAGACTCCCGGCATTTCAAAATGCAATTATTGCTTTACTCTGCCTGGGCGAGGCGAAATTGGAAGCCCAGGGCCTGCTGATGCAATAGTTGGCTGCAGGAAGGGGATGTTGAGCGAGCTGCAGAATGGATATTCGGTCACCCTGAAGAGGTCTCACAATTGGACTTACAACCGGAGAGTAGCAAGGACCCCACACTTACAAGACCAGCAGCGACACATGGAGACCTGCCCGATGGACCCGGCCGTAAGTTGCTCAGGTCTTCTCAATTCTTTGTGATAATGACAGGATGTGGTACTCGCAAGTTTGAATTGCCTGACAGATTACTTCTTCTAACGCAGGGTACACATTGCTTGCTTTTATTAGTCACATGGGTACATCTACACAGTGTGGACACTATGTGTGCCATGTTCGCAAGGAGGACAAGTGGGTGCTATTCAACGATGCAAAAGTTGCCGTCTCTTCAGACCCTCCCAAGGACATGGGTTACCTTTATTTCTTTACAAGAATTATAGACGCATGATACTCCTTGAGGCACCCGGCTCCATTCTTTCATTGCCTTATTCTTTGCCTCACATTCATGTGGGGTTGTGTTGTTGACCAACCTGATTGCAATGGGCTTATTGAATTAGTGACGACTCTGTTCTGTACAAATTGAGTCCAGTGAGACAGGTTGCTCTGACCAGCAGCTGTATCAATAGCATGCCTAGAGGAAGGAATAGTGAGCCTGAGTACCGGCATCATCATATCTAGGTAAACCCTGTGAAACTCTAGCTGTCTGCTTGACTACACCGGCTAAGCAGCCAGAGACTCGGGAGTCAAGCAGACTCGCATTGGAGGTTCACTGGAATCTGATACCCGCAGCTCTTTCCAGAAGGTAAAGGCCGTATTGGTGATGCATGCGCAGTAGTTCACGCTACAGCCATGCCCTTCGGATCCCAGATTGCTACATCTCCCAAGTCTTCACTTGAATTGACTCCCCCAAAGACCACCATCATCCACCGCTTCTCCATTTTTCCTTCTGTCGTAAGTGGAGTCCCATCACCAGCGGCGTCGCTCACCCGAGGTGAAGGGCATTGCACAAAGAATGGTATCCTTGCAGCTGCATGTCCAAAGCGCGGAGCTGGCTTTTCCAGGCTCCCATCCTGGCCAGCAGAGCCGTCTTCCACTATTTGGACTTCAAGAGTATCTGCAAAGATCTTATGACCCGTCATACACTGCCAAGACAGACAATTCAGCAATACGACAGAATGTACGAGGCGGAAAGGCACCTCAACCTCATCAAGTCCCAGGTGAATTGAGCTGGATTAGTTGCCTACCGGTGTTGATTGTGAGGAGATCACTGGTAACCGCACCCCCAGATACGCCACCAAATATCAATACCTCTCCACTCCCAGTGTAGACGGCCGTGTGAGCGCATGTGGGTCTTGACGTACTCCTTCGCTCCTCCCACCTCATCTCCACTGCTTGACATTCAGGCAGCTGAAGAGTGTAAGCGGCTGGCAGGTCTTTGATGTTGTGCCGTAGGCAATGCAGCATGTTCACCGTGACACTGACCTGTGTCAAGGAGAACTGCATCATCCATGATGCACCCGTGCTTGTTGCGGCCCCCAAATATGAGCAGGCGGTCAGGCCGTACTGCTGTCAATGTGTGCATTTCGCGAGCTTCGGGCGGTTTCCCGGCCACTGGTGGCTGACTCCACTCCATCTTCTCTGTTGAGAAACCGAGTGACTATCAAGCATCCACACTCCAGCGCTTCTGGGGATGTTGGGGGATACTAGATCAGAGTGGACACGGGAATATAATGTCTGACTGGGCATGCATGACATATCATAAACTGTGAAGCTCCGCATCTGCACTGGCTAAACGATAGTTTCTTGTGCTAGCCGATGCATCAGGATGCTATGCTGGTGGTCAGACGTTACCAGTATCCAAGACATAGACTGTGCTGTTGAGGACTCCACCACTGGCCAGATGTCAACAGGGCCAGTGTGTCAGCAGCTGCCATGCAAACTCTAATCTTTTGTCCACTGCTCCGCAGCCTTGTGTGCCAAGGGCAAGCCATGGGAGCTCCCGAGAAAGCAATGTACGACCACAACCGACTTCTTTCGCTGGCAGTGCAGTGACCGCAGCAATTCAGCCGATCCTGAGCGGGCGACTTTTGCACGGGCACAAGCCAGGTGGGTAATGGATGTATCAAATGCAATTCAGACTCGGCTTTCGACACCGTGCCGTGCAGTGGGGAGAGGGAAAGGCTGCCATAAGAGGGACCTGGAGCCGCCGAAGATGACCATCCGGCCGGGAGGCTGCACCGCCGCAGCATGCGAGTGGAGGGGAGGCGGGCCAGGCCCGGCCGTCGTCGGCCACGACCATTCCCTGGACACTGCCACGAGAGCGCGCGGGGAATGGCGGGGAACAGCAGCGCTCAGCGGGCAGCCAGGCGTGGAGGGGAGGCGGGGTGGAGTGGAGGGGAGGGGGGGGGGCGGACCGGAGTCGAGG
>WELB01000077.1:590493-621498 GCA_009602725.1 Spirogloea muscicola | reverse complement strand
GAGGTTCGAACTCTCGCCGCCACGACCCGTCCCTCGGCCCGCCGGCGGGCGAGCCTCGCCGTTGGCGCCAGCCGCCATTGCTGCCATCACCGCAGCCGGCTCACGAAGCGGCCGCCCCAAGCCTATTCTAACGGTCTATCGCTGGCCAGAGTGCTACCAATAGCGCCCCGCCTGCCTGGCCAGTGGCTCCGCTAACATGGTCATGAACCGTCTGTATGCACCTGGCTGGCCTCTACAGCCGCTATTCTGATATCAGTTTCAGCCGCATTCTCCTTCTGGGCGAGCACAGGAACTCGCGGAGCTCCCAGCGGCGCGCCGCCTTCTGGCCGCTCCCCCACCGCCGTTGCAGCCCCATCCAGCCCACGCAGCCTGGCTTTCACAGCCGCTCGTTTCACATCAGCAGCCGCACGTTGATATCCAGCTTGTGGAGAAGGCTATGATGGATCATACGCTGTAGTCAAATTTTGCATAGTAGATACTCCTCTTTGACTCCTTGTGGCTCCGCTAATATAGTCATGAACACCCTCTGAATGGACCTGGCCGGCCTTCATAGCCGCTCTGTCAATATCAGCAGCCTTCTTTTGCTTCCCGCAGCCCGCCATCAGCCGCGGCCGCGAGGCCACTGACGCCGACGCTGGCCGCGCTGACGCTGACGAGGGATACTTCTGTTTCTTGCCGTTGGCGCTCTGCTGGCCTTCAAAGCCGCGGTGCGAAGTCCGCCCGTGCTGGCGAGCTGGGCGGGCGCCAACCCCTGCGCTGGCTGCAACCGCACGGATGATGTTCTCACCGACGTTCCCCAGCCGGGCAGTAATTGCTCTTGGCTCGGATCTCAGTGCGCCTTTGGCCGCGTAACCTCGCTGTGAGTGTGCCCACCGCATCTCTAAGGTGTCTTGTGCCCCCTGGTCAGATTTTCTGCAGCCGGTAATGTATGTCATCAGATGGGCTTGCCGCTGTACTTGGCCCACTTTGGCCTTCCATCTTTCCAATACGCGCAAGTGTCCTGGTCCCGTCGATATTCGTATGCAACATGCTTCTTTAGCCCCGGGTGTCGTCAGAATGCCACCACGCCGGCCGAGCCAACGCCGGCGGTCAAGTGCAGCTTTACCGGCACGGCGTCAGCGCCGCCGCTGATCAAAATGCTGCAGTGCTTCCGAGCTGCCGCCTCGTCGCCCTTGAGGCGCTAAGACCGTCACTGAGTCCATTGGAGCAATTTAAAGACCAACTAGTATACCTTATCATACTGGATGGGCCATCAAGTATTTCGCCATTGTGTCACTCTTGCGGTCGCCCCCAGAGAGTTACAACCATCCATGAGGCTCACTGTCGCGCGGCTCGAGCGTGCTTGCGCGAAGGCCTCTGAGCCCGGCCATACGGCTGATGTAGTCGGCCTCCGAGTCGTGACTACTACAGCTTTGAGAAAGTGGTCTTGAGGATGTGGCTCAATGCCTGCAGAGTGGTGGTCAATGCTGGCCTCAACGGCACCATCACCACCAAGCTCACCAACATGACAGAGCTGCAGCGGCTGTAAGACACGGCTCCCCTTCTCGTCGCGCCAGAGTCAAGTCAGAGTTGTGGTTTTTCAGTACATACAATTGGTTTGTGATACTGCTCTTGGCCGCGTACATGCGAAGAATTAAGCAAGGCGCATGCCAACGTGCCCATGTTCCAGGTACCTGTATGGCAACCGGCTGACAGGGACCATTCCTACCAACCTCAATCAACTGCCAAAGAAGAAGAAAGTGCTCGCCCATTGAGAATAGGGGCTGGAACAACCAGCCCGAAAAAGAATGAACAGAGTACGAGAAGGGGGCCATGGGAAGCGCTAAGTAACAGAAACAAAGCTGCTACGAGACACTCAGTAACCCCTGCTAAGCAGCCGCAGATCAGAGATGCTGGGCTCCTGGAAGTGGGTCCCCTGGCCAGAGCCAGAGGCAGCAGCGAGGGCTCTGCCGGCACGAAGGTGCAGCGCCCGGGCCATGGACCTCTGCAGCGAGACGGCCAGGCGCATTCGATACACTTGCTCCAGCGACCCGGCTGCAGGAGAGAGAAGGCGCGCGGGGCGCATGAATTGAAAGGGAGGCCAATTCAAGCCAATACATTGTTCAGGCAGAGTCGAGTGCAGACTAAACAATGCTACATAATACGGAGACCTAATCTAAGGTACCTAAGATGACATTAGTACCCACGGGTGAGCACAAACAAATCTGACAAGCTAACTTGGGGAGCTGGAGCGCCGCCACGAAAGCCGGAGGCCTGACTTAGAAGAAGAAGAAGACTTAGAGCGCGCCCTGCACGTTGATGAAGAGCTGCAGGGAAGTCAACCGGCTCCCCATGGAAGCGCCGGGCTGGCAAAGCCAGCCCAAAAAGAATGGACAACGGACAATGGACAAAGGGGCCTGAGGAAGCTATGGTAAAACAGGGGGAGGATGGAGCACTCAGTACGTACGAGTGAGGAGCCTCTGATAGTAGTGTTCACAAGGTCCGAAGGGGCCGAAAAAGCGAAAGCGGAGAGCGAGAAATTGGGAAGCGGCCAGGTGGGGCGGCATTGTGGGGGGGGCCCCAGGGCGATTGACCATGTTGCTGGGCGCGGGAACAGGAAGAAAGGGCTCGCCCATTGAGGATAGGGGCTGGACAAGCGAGCCCAAAAAAGAATGAACGAAGAACGAGAAGGGGGCCAGAACAGCGGGGCTGCGCGCTTCGAAACCGCCGCCCCTGGGGCCCGTCTGCACCCCTTCTTCCCCAGCCTTAGATTAGGTCTCCGTATTATGTAGCCTCGTTTAGTCTGCACTCGACTCTGCCTGAACAATGTATTGGCTTGAATTGGCCTCCCTTTCAATTCATGCGCCCCGCGCGCCTTCTCTCAGCCGCCCCCGTCTGTCAGTTGGCCCCCATCCCCCCATGCCGCCCCGCCGGCGGCTTTTGCCGCAGCCGCCGTGACCGNTGCATACGCTGCCAACGCCCCAGGGGACGGCGGAGTGGCCCGCGTCAGGTACTGGGGCCGCTGCCCAATGGCCCTGGTCAACATGGCCAGCGATAGTTGCATGTCGTCCAGCCGAAGCTCTCAATGCTGTGAGTTGACAAACTTCTCAAGCCTGCACCGCCACTGCCCAAGGAGAGGCTTTGGTAACAAGCGGAAGAAGCAATGCCAGCAACTTGAGAACCTGGAAGTCCTTGCGTGGTGCACGGTCATCTGCAGGACCATAGTTCTCTGACCGGAACTATCCCAGCCAACCTTGGGGGTTCAAGCACATTGCTCCTGCTGTGAGTGTTCACAGGCTTTTAATTGCTTGCTCGTGCACTTGTGAACGACTGACTCATCCATCTGCAACGTGTCTGGTAGTGCGTGGTTGACTTCAGCCTCGCTCATCTTGTTTGTCTGCATTTTGGAGGGTTGACCAAGCCTTGGTAGTAGATGCATCTTTGGCTGGCTTTCACAGCCCTCGCCCCCTCTGAATGAGCCCCTTTCCTATGATCAGGCCTTTGTGCCAAGTTCTCGCGGCACCTTCTGATTTCCTTGCATTAATCAGATGGCAAGCTGTTGTTGTGCGCTTGTTTATTCCAGCCATCTCTGCTGCAACAATCTGACGGGCCCAATCCCACCAAGCTTTGGACCACAACTCACCATCCTGTCAGTGGCCTTACAGACCATTCATTTGTGCACAATTCGTAGGAATGTGGATGTGTCCTTGCTATAGCTGTCCTCATCCTTGCTCCATCTTGTCCAGGACCTCAGCTACTGACCGACTCTCTTTGGCTCCTATGATACTTTCAATTCTTGCAGCATACTCGACTACAACCAGGCACACTAAATGCAGGTTTCTTCTACCAATTGCCCTACCTACTAAAGTTGTAAGTGACACAATCTCCTTGTCATGTGATGTTGCTTTGTGATACTTCTCTTCCAGTCTGTCTTGTCCTTTTGCCCCTCACTTGGTGCAGATTGCCTTCTGATATCTCGATTTCTGCCCTGCATTTGCTTTCTTGTCTCATAGTCGTGTATATCATGTGACCAAGTTGCCATACTTCGGCTACCTTCAGCAGCAGAGCTTGGCTGCATCGATGGACAGTTCAAATGATCATACTGCACTGTGCTTTTAACATTGCAGCCAAGTGGCGCACAACCGCATGCACGGCACAATTCCTCACGTCGAAGCACGCAACCTTCTAGTCTTGTGTGTTTGCAGCACGTCCCTCTCTCCTATCCATTTGGTTCCGAGCACACACATCGCACAATGCAGAGCTACCTGAAATGACTGCTCAAGGGGGTCTAGTCACTGCCCTTAATGTCTGGCGGGCCGCCAGGCATTGAGACAATATCAGCTGATAGCCAAGGTAGTCAGTGATGTGACATACTGATGCTGCTGCCCGCACTCTCAGTGACGGGTCCTACAACAACTTCACTGGTTTTTTTCCTGAAACTTTCTTCTTCCAATACGGTTCCACTAATCTTCAAGTCATGTGAGCTTCTACTGCCAGGGCTGGTCCAACAATGAGCACCCGATGTGGCGCAACTCTTGACCAGATAGCTCACGCCTTGTGATAGCGCTTTGACATGGCAATTAGTGGTGAAGATGCTGTTGCATGAGGCTCAATTGTCTGGCGCGCTGACTGGCTCAGCAAGACTGTCATTGTGGGCCATGCTAAGGCAGCAGGCGGTCTACAGAACGTTCCTTGCTTGCAGCTGTTGACCCACGCAGCTGCAGCTGAGTCACAGTTGTCCTGCTGACATTGTGCAGCAATCTGGCCCACAATAACTTGATCGGGATGCCTTATTGGTTTTACCTCAAGAACCAAGTTGCTCCTGGTCTGCGGAAATTGTGAGCAGACATTACCATGCAGCTCTCGTTTTCTCGTAATCAAATAGATCTAGAAAGTCGTGGCCAGGTTAATCCTGCAGCCACGCTCAGACTGACCTCTCTCTCCTTGTCGTTCACTCCTCTGGTTCATGAGATTTTCAAGGACCTCCAGCCCCTCAAATTTTCAGACACGAACCCAGTATAGACAACCCCTTGACTATTGATACCCTCATCCCACCAATCTCACCATAAGCTCTACTGCATGTGTCGCTGACAGTGGGCTTACCCTGTGACAGTGACATCTCCTACAACAGCTTCGAAGGATCCTGCCCAATATTTCCCCCTCCAACAGAGGATATTAATGATCCAAACTACTGGCTCAGCAAGCAACTGCGTTGGCTGGATCTGTCTGGCAACTTCTTGGTTGGCACCGCCCCGGTTTCAGTGTGGCCAAATCTCTCTGTTCACACCTCACTCAACTGCTTCAAGCCCCCTGCCAAATTTCAGAGGCCGGCATCAGTCTGCAAAGCGCTGCTGGGACCTCGTAATTCCTTGTGACACCCATGAGACGCCCTGCACCCTCTTTCAGAACCGCGCTCACATAGCATCATTCGCTTGCATGAAGCTGGTTGCAGGCAATGACAACCAGCCATTCAACAGATAAAGTCTTGTACGCAAGCTGCTCTTGCCCTCGCCCATGCAGCTACTCATGCGCTACCGCTTGCTCCGTCTTATTGTGCAGACTGCGAAGCACCTTACCAGTTCGACATGCAGTGCAGCAAGTTTGCGGGGTTTAATATCACCCAATGCTCAAGTGTAACTTTCGAGTGAGTGCCTATTATAAGCAAATAGTTACTGCGGCTGCTCTCATATTCAGCCATACTCAAGACGGAAAAGCACAACACCAGACCATCACACCCTGATCGTGACCATGATCCCAAACCCTCATCTCCAAATTCTCACACTTGGTAGTCTTTTGGAGCAGATCCAGACCCCTCCAGTAGGATTTACTGCTCCATGTTTCAGACACCACAAAGTAGGGTTCTGAAGAGATTTCTTGATCAAGTATATGGTCATGTGGAAGGGAGTGAGTCACTGGTGGACGTAAGTATGCAGCCACAAACTTGCCCTACATTCTGAGCCCTCAATTATGGTGCTTCTCAGCTCCACGACTGGGCGGTGCAACTATTTCGCTTATGAGGATGGCACTACATGCCAACAAGACTCTAATGGTGGATGCACCTCATACAAATGCAAGTAAGGGCACTTGGAAAACAGCACATATAGCAGGCTTGTGTTCCAGTGGACAGGTGCATGCTTGCTGGCTTGCATCAGTGTCTGCGGTAGGCCTTGTACGGCTGCTGTGTGGCCAGCGATTGCTTTCATTCGTCCTTGTTATCCGACCCAGGCTTTCCTTGCCCCAACCCTTGTTTCCATCAGAAGAAGCCCTTGTGGTCCTCCATTTGACACAGCTCTTCATTGCTGCTGCTGGTGCAGAGCTGGACAATGCAACACTATCATCAATGTGAACCGCACGTGCACCGGTTACCCGGGAGGTGATCAACTGTGCTATAAAGCTCGCTGCGACGAGTGAGGACTCTGTGACATTCTCCACAGCCATGCAGGATGCCTGCATAACAAGTGGAGCAACATCCAAGGGCCAGAATGCGGCCACTGCTTCTCACTCCACAGTCGACCTCTTTGTTTCTACCACCATGTCTTCGGGTCACTGGTGCTTGATTTGTGCATGGCTAACATGGTTGGAATTGATCGCACAAACTCTGTGTCTGCGGACTAATGGATTCTGGTGCTCATGCACGTCCTTTCTCGCTGGCCAGGAGCGGCGCATGCGTGCCGACAAACTTTTGGAGCACCTCCAAACCCTGCAAAACTATTCGCCCGCATTACCCTGCGGATTACCCTGATTATATCTATGACGGCAGCCCCATCGAACGTGTGGACGGCTTGTCACTGGAATGCCATGCAATCATTTGCAAGTAAGATGGATGCCCCGGTCGACATGTCAAGCCTCTACAAGAGAGCTGCGAGCATGTTCTCTCTTGCACTTGTCTGCCTTCGTCTTGGCTCGTCATCCTTCTGGACCTTTCTGACCTTTCTGTTGGGCCAGTGATCGTCTGAAGAGATCTGTCCCCTTGTAGGGTCTGAAATTTCATCTTTGTACATGACAAACGGCGCTTCAGTGCTAGACAGCGCCCATGTTGTGCATAGCCCACTTCGTTTGCTTCCTATGGTAGTTGACTTACTAGCCGGAAGCTCATGCATCTCATGCTTCAATTGTGCGCCTCACTGAGAGGCTGCCCAGTGGTAACAACCATGCGCTGTCGTGTGCTTGAGACAGTGGGGCTGGCTTCTGCAACCTTACGAAGGATGTCCCTGATGGGACACCATGTTTCACCAGGCGGAGTGATAATTGCGCAAACTTGACTTGCCAGTGAGTACAGAAGCTGTCCGGACTTGTATCACAGCTGTTAGGTAGCCTGAGAGCAGCTGAGTCTGCAACTGTCAAGCGAGCAATAGGTCGCAACAACAGACACCTCTTGAAGAGAAGAAAGGCAGCTAGCTGCAGCTGGCAGCTATTGCAGCATGCGTGTGCATCAGTCCACTTCCCACTCACATGGCGCCCAATGCAGCATCTTGCAACCCGAGTGGCCCCTTGCAATGTTGCAATCCGCACTCCTATGCCCAGACTGGAAGCCTCACCAGAAGACCTAGAAGCCCTGATTTGAAAGCCCTGAGTGGCAGACCTCCTGACCAGAAGCCTCGCGTCCATTCCTTCTAGGAATCCTCTCAAAGCCCTGTTTATACGCCAGCAGATATTGCATCTTGTTGCTTTTCTGACGTTGTGCCTGCAATTTGTCCCGGGAGTGGCACTTGCCAGGGCAAGTACAACAACAGAACAGATTGTATACCAGGGACTAACTTGCTCTTCGGAAATAATGCCTACTACTATATATACGGCTACGGCAGTGTTGGCCCCGACCTCCACCCCTTGCCCAAGGGAGATGCTTGCAACCTCTACACATGCGGAGGTGACTTCAGGTGAATGCTAGTTGACACGGCCCTTCTGTGGACCACTTCTGCATGTATTATACTGCCAAGTGACATTGCTTTCTGGCCATTATAGATGATTCAGCCCTGTGCACCATTAAGTGGTACAACTCACTTAAGTTCTATAGATTTATGATCCTATAACACTCTGGTGTGGTACAGCAAAAGCCAGATTGGCTACTGCCAGAATCACGCTGCTCCAGCCACGACACCATGTCTGAACGTTGACAAGTGCACCAATGTCTACCGCTGCAAGTAAGGCCAAGGCTATGCTTAGTAGCTGCATCGACACCCTTTTAACACCGAAGCAAACAAAGGTTTTGGCCTGCTAGCTTGGCAATGGACGCAGAACCCTTAGCTCAAGCTGAGACTGAAGGTCCCCAGTAGCGCACGTGCTCGGTGCAATTGACGTACTTATGACCACACGTGCTTGCTGCTGAGTAATGTGTGAAATGATTAAGCATAAGCCCAGAAACATGAAGCGTTGTGCGAGCACCCTCACCTCTTCAACCACTCTTGGGCACTGACTGCTTGCTTGGGGAGCGTGACAATGGCGCCTCGGCCAAAGTGGTCAAGGCCAGTGCAATGTGAATCATTCCTACAATGCTATGGACGGCACAAAGTGCGGCGTGCAGATAGGAACACCCTGCGTCGACCAGGAGTGCAGGTCTTCATTACACTCGCCCGGCCACTTGAGATGCTGCAACTTGATACTCAAGGCCTTTCCTATAGACTGTATGATTCGAACCTGTCAACACTCAGATTCCTAGCTGGCAGACATTAAGCCTTGTCATGCCTGTCACACTGCTGCGCAGGGGAGGTCAGTGTAATACAGTGAGAATCCACCCCAATGGCAGCTTCTGTGATGTCAACACGGCAGGTGCAACTGCCATTGATCCCCGCTGCCAAATCAACGGATGCAGGTGACTACATCCTCCAGATATGGTTGTATGCTTTCCTGTGTTTGGCTTATCTAGCCGTACACTTTCAGACACTCAGTCCACCAGCGCATTGCCTGCCCAGCACACAGCTTAGCTTAACTTTGATTGTTACCATGCATCAAGAAAGATTGAAGATGGCCACATTCGGCTTTCTGATGTTTGCTGACACCCATTATGCTTACTGAATTTGTGACTCGTCACTTCACGATTTTGCAGCAATGGGCAATGCACAAAGGTGGTGAGCACGAAGCCGGTTGGTAGTGTGTGCCACCCCAGCTTTCTCACCTACGACAACTACCATTACACGGGCGGAGAAACATGCAGCGAGTGCTGCGCGCACTGCAATGCTGCAGGCAGTGCGACGACGACATCAAAAATGGCTTGAGCTGTACCAAGTGCACGAATGGATATTGCAATGAAGGGCCCGGTGGTTGCGAGCCCAATGGATGTGAGTGCCACGAGACGAGGTGCATGTACCTAGGAGTATGAAGAGCTCATGACCTGCTCTAGCTATGTAAGTGATGGAAGTAGTGGAACGCCCAAGGCCCGACCTTTTGCTGGGGAAGTATCATTTACTCTAGCCCGGGAACTTTGCCTGATGGGCACAGTGGAGCTTCTTTGCTGCGTGGTGCTATGGACTTGTCTTCCTGGTGAATGTATCTGACATGTCTGTGGCATGCATAGTACTGTGAGCTGGTACGTCAGTACTGCCTCAGCGTTTCAGCAGAGCAGCGTAACTTCATATGTTGCAGGAAGCTCTTGAACGGGCCCTTGCCATGCATGTTCTGCATGGCAATGAATCTCAAAGCCTAATGGCATGAGAAAGTTAGTGCCTAAAAAAGTATCATCCATGTCGGCTCCAGTGATCATACACAGCTTCATTGAGGTGCCCGCTTTCAGAATCATCTTCATTCTAGGCAGTAAGCTGGGGGCTTCTCATTGCAACGGCGATAGTATCTGTGCCTGCTGTTGCTGTCATATCCAGGTTGTGTTACGGACTACATCATGCTTGCAGTTAAAACCATGTTCCAGATGAGGGCAGTGGCTGTAGTTGGCCAGCCCAAGGGAATGAACAAATGTAAAAGGGGCCAGGAAGGCGCTAAAGCACACTGCGACTAAGTGGCCACTGGGTGCTCAATTCCCTGTTGAGCAGCCGCAGCGCAGAGAAAGTAGTGTCAAGCTAGTGGGTCCCCACTCTATAGCAGGAGGCTGCAGCCAAAGTGCGACCGGCATGCAGAGGCAACCCGTGTGCCATTGACCACTGCAGCAATACTGACAGGCGCTTGCGATACACCTAGGCGAGAGAGCCTGCCGCGTTGATATTGGCCTGCTCATCTTGGGAATGTCAGGAGAAACCACGCTGTGCAGTAGCCGGTGCAGGAGCTCGAGTTACCGAGCGCCGAACGCCCCGTAGACGTCAATAGCAAGGGGGAAGAACTCGTCCTCCAGCAGTTGATGCTTATATCCAACATGACGGTTAGAGAATTTGCAACACACCAACAACCTAGATAGTGAGTCCAGATCAAGGCAAGAAACACCCCTCAACGAAGGTCTTCAAGTAACAAATTATACAGGAGCTGTAACAGTGATTGTAACAGATATAGCAATGGTGACTGTAAGCAAAGGTCATTCCACGAGGGGTCCTTGTGGCAGTAACAGTATTGACTGCGGCCTGAAAAGGGTCTAATGACAGCTACAGCTCGCGTACGCCCTCAGATAGGGTCTTCTGAAGAGTAGTGGTGGCAAAGCCATGACATTTCAGATTGATACTTCACAAGGAGCCACACGATGTCTAAAAGGTCCTCACAACTGCGCAAGTGGCACCAAATTGAGCACCACGGTAACAAGCAGCTACCCATTCATCGGAAGAGGGTAATACCACTATAAGTCGGACTAGATTACCCCACGCGTTGCATATTGGTGAAAGAAGCACCTCGGCTAGGGCTTCCTGAATTGTTGGTCACTGATTACACGGCCACGCCTTCTTGGCTGTTGTCATGCGAGAGGGCGTCTGTGCGAGATGGCGTTGATAGGTTTAGATTAAGGGAAATGCTGACGTGCTAGTTTACGTGATACTCAAATCAAGCGAAGATGTTGGCTACTTTGACCAGGCTGCACTGAAAGGTAGTCTAATAAGGAACCAACAGTACCAATTTTCATCAGTCTTCAAACATCACAGCGCCCTAATCAGTCAAGAACGGGTGAAAATGACAAAGTAGCATCCCCCCCATGTTTAAAATGTAACGCGCCACTGTCTACTGAGTGTTCGGTCACCAATGTCCAAAAGTCAACGAGACCGTCCAAAGATCGTACTATCTAAAGAAGTCAACGAGGTTGTCCAAAGATCGGCCCTATCTAGGTCCCCTAATATTCTTCTGAGGCCGAAGCCCGCACCTTTTCTGTGTTCGTTTCAACAAGCAGTGCAGCCAATAGATGCACTCAAGCAATCAATGCAAAGACGTGCGCTCAAAAATGAGCACAACATTCCAGACGTAAGACTTGCATGGAACAGCACAATGTCAAGGCCGCTCACCGCAGAGGAAAGACGACTTCTCGCAGTCGCAAGCCGGTTCGCGCAACGCTCACTACGCGCGCACGCCGTAGGCGCCGGGCTCTCGCTCCTGCAGCCGCAGGCGCGAGTAGACGCAGGCGTGGTCGACGCAGGCAGGACGGTGAGATTTGCCAAGCGAACGAAGTGCTCGCCTATAAAGAAGAGGGGCTTGGCAAAGCCAACCCAAAAGCAATGGACAATGGCCAAAGACGTCGACTTGACGGAGGCCGGAGGCCGCCGTCAGGCCGCCAATAAAAGAATGAATGAAGTATGAAGCCCGAAACGAGCCCTAATGAGAAGAAAGCGCGGCCAGATTGACTGATTCCATTCCTTTGGCTTGGTCTCTCCCAGCCACCAGTCAATCTGGCCGCGCTTTCTTCTCATTAGGCCAATGCCAAAGGAAGAGGTGCCGAAAATGGACTAAACTACCAAACACGACAACACACTAGGGAAGCTCAGTTCCCTCGAGTGAGCAACATCAGGTCGGAGTAGCTCGCTGCAGGGATGGAGGAGTGCCCCGGGAGGCGGCTTGGCCAGCCCGCTCGCTCCGACATGGAAGCGGTGAAACCTAGCGCTGCCTGTTTGGCTAGGTGCGCTGTTGGCTACGCTGTTTGGCTAGGCGGAAAGGTCGTCTATCAGGGCCGTGCATCCGACCCAGTGGTCGACCTGACCATGCATCGGTGATCTTCGGCCGTCCGTTCCACGATCGCCCCACCACCGCTTCGGTAGCGCCCACCTTGACAGTCTTATTGGTGGTTGAGGTACCTTCAGATGGGCTTCCCTCGTTGCGTTTCGTGCGGTCTTCGGCAGTTGGGCGTCGTGCGTGGGCCTTGGCCCTTGTAGTCGCTCCATGGTTGTTGTCGTCCGCATTTGACGAGCGGTCGTTGTTGTTGTTGTCGTTGTTGTTCTTGTCCGCAGTCGATCAGCGGTCGCCGAGAGAGAGAGAGAGACAGAGATCTGGTCCTCCATCCTTAGCTTGAATCACACCCAAAGGTGTATGACCCAGCCTAGGAGGACAGCGAGAGGAAGGAAGACAGAGAAGTGATCTTCCATTCTTAAGCTTGAATCACACCCAAAAGTGTCTGACTCAGCCTAGGAAGCCACGTGTCAGGCCAAGTCAGCTGTCCTAGTCAGATCGACTCATATAAGCAGTCGACGGAATTAGCACGACACTGTCGTGAGATGTCCCGTCGGTGGGTCTATTCGTGTCGATCTGACAAGGATGGTGACGTGGAGGCATACGTGGACATAACAGGTGGAATCACATTTGCTCTACTGTGAGTGAGTCGCATCTAGGTCACCTCCCGCTCAACAATCACTTGGGAAAGATGCGACCCGATCTGACTCGGTGTCGGAGCACCATCCGATCCGCCGTGCCTTCCCCATCAACGGCAAGCAGCCCTTATCCTGCCGCCCGATCCACTCAGATGAAGGCCAAGAGAAGCCGAAAGCCCTAAAGCCCGCTTTGATGGGTGTGACCCACCTTGACGAGCGATGACGGGTACCGGCCAGGCTAGCAGCGGGTAAAGGTAGGTAGTGGTAGAAATTACAGTCTCGGGCTACACTGGCCTTTGAGACGGTCTCAGGCTACACTGGCCTTGAGACCTGGAATACCGAAATTGGCCAAATGGCCAACCCCCAAAAACCAATGTAACTTTTTGCCTGACCATTGATAAGGGGTGCGGAGGGTAGGGGTCGAGCGGTCCACTCGGTCCAGTCTCTTTTGCTCTTGCCAGAACTGCCCCCAGCGCCGCCGCGCCGCCGCATTGCCGTCGGGCGTCTTCGCTCCTGTCGAGACACGCCAGGAAGGCGTGGGCTCACAGGGAGGGCAGCCGCGCTGCTTAAAAGTCTTACACCGGGTGACTCCGCTGCCGGTCGCGTTAGAATCGGTGACACAGGTAAACAACGAAACATCGTGACCTTGTCTTTGAGGTGCAGAGATCGAGCATTGCCTCGATCTACTCTGAGGCTGTCAGACACAGTCTTGGTGTCATTTGCTAATTGGTGAAATCCTATCTGTTGACCTTGCGACTAGCACTGTGGAGGTTTGGTTTGTGTTTGAATCACATTGCATGAACCAGTAGATAACCGGAGACTCTCTTGTGACTGGTAAGTGGAGCTTACGCTCAAGCTGGGTTGCGGCCACTTGGTTCTTGCGCTGTTCGGAAAAAGTTCATTAGGACCCGTCCAAAATTAGTGCATCAGGACCTGTCGGAAGTAGTGCATCAAGACCCAGTCGGAAATAGTGCATTAGGACCCGTCTAGAAATAGTGAATTAGACCCATCAAGAAACAGTGACGGGCCTCATCAAGGACATACTGTACTAGTGCTTGACTTGAGCTTCATTGCATTGATTGCCGTGTTTCTTATCCCCGCAATCCTCTCTTTTACTGGACCGAGTAGACCTGATTGCAGTCATCCATCACAAGCTCAGAATTCTCTTATTTTACCTATACTAGGCTATCTTTCAGACATGTTTCTATCTGCAAAGTGGGAATACCTCAGAATTGCGTTCTTTACTTCAATTCAATGTGTTGAGGTGCCTCACGTAGACTCCAACATTTCACCTGAATTCCTTACTAATTTGTTCTATCGACGTTATCTGGCACTTAACGTTGTATGGCACGACAGCACCCATGCTTCTTCTTCATGGCCGCGTCCTACCCAGGCCGCGCTGACTGCAGGCCTGCCGGCCTGCAGTCAGCGCGGCCGCTCGCGGCGTACCCCGCGGCCGGGTGCTGACGTCCGCGCGCCCGTCACGCTGACGGTGGGCTGTGGCCATACCGGTGGAGGGCGGGGAGGGGGAGGGGGGGAGAGGCGCACGGGTGCGCATGACATCCGTCGTCCATTCATTTCCTCTTGCGATGGCCGTCACATAAGCCAATGCCCTGTCCTGAAAGCGTCTCCTTTTCGGCCAATACATGTTGAGGCATTAATCATCGCAAACGCCGCGAGGGGGAGAGAAGAAAGTGACAGAGACGAGGAAAGGGAAATTTCGTGTATTTGAAAAAACAAAGAAAAAAAGGGAGGGAGAGAGGGAGCGAAGCGCGAGCGAGCACCTTGGACCACGTGGACTGGGGGACCAGAGCAGACGCCCACTTCGCCCACCTGAGAGGAGCCCACTGTCAGCTCCGCGCCTCCGCGCACTGCTCAAGCCTCCAGCCCCGCGTGCTGCGAGCTTCACGAGAGCAGCCACTTGCAGCGGCTGCCGCAAGGCCTCGACCTCGCTCCGAGGCAGACGCTGGCGCGGCGGGGCGCAGCGAGGAGCTGGATGTTGGAGCCAGGGCAGAAGGCTCGACTGGAGCACGACAAGAAGGACGCCGAGCTACGCCCCAAGAAGGCTGATCGCAGCCATGGCGCCCCAAGTAGAGCCGGCGCCGCAGGCCTGGCCTCAGCACTGCGCCTGAAGCACTGCCCGCTGATGGGCTCCGGGCCATCGCCCGGATGACCAAATGAACACGGAGCAGGCCCCGCGGGAGGAGCAGCAGCAGCTCTTCTCCGTGCGGGGCAAGGCTGCGCTGGTCACTGGCGCGTCCTCGGGCGTGGGCCGGCAGCTGGCGCTGCTGCTCCTTCGCGAGGGCGCCGATGTCGTTCTCACCTCCAAGAAGCATTGGAGCCCAGTCGAGGAGGTAGGGATTTCGCACGAGATGCTGGTTTCGTTCTGCTGACGAAGAGATGCTAACATGACGCTGGCCCTCACACCGTCGCTGGCCCTGGTGCTGGTCAACTTGTCAGTACAACCTCTTGCAGTTTGTGGAGGAAGTGACCGCACTGCGCAGCCAGGAGCCCACCATGGGACGTGCTGCCGCAATGGTGCTGGATGTCATGGCCAATGCACCGGAGGTGGAGCGGCAGGTTCAGCACGCCTGGGACGTCTTTGGCCGCATTGACATCCTGATCAACAATGCAGGTGGTGAACGGTCGCTTGCAAACCTGCTGCGTGGTACCAACTTTAATGATCTTTCCAGCTGGCCATGCCAACATGATTGATATGTGCCGCTCGTTGATACATCCCGGGCTGGTCAGGCGTGTCCATTGGCAAGCCGGTCTTGGAGGACTCGTTGGAGAACTTTGACAAGGTCTTTGGCGTCAACGTCCGGGGCCTATATGCGGTCTCCTGCGCCGTAGCACGGCGGCAGGCCGTCGATGGCCGTGGCGGCTCCATCATCAACATGACGTCATTCTTGGGCTGCCACGGTGCAGGTAGGCATTGCATTGTGCACACCGCTGGCCGCCAGCTTCCACTGCAGCAGTATGTTCCTAGATAGTAATTGGTGCTTAGGTGTTGACTTTGGTTGCTCTGCTGCACTTCCCCTGACTTTTCCAGTTATGAAGAAGAGGGGCTGCTATGCCGCCAGTAAAGTAGCTGTGCAAAAGCTCACAGCCAGGTAAGGTGCTGGCCAGCTCCTTTGCGTGCTGAACTCCGATGAAGATGCGATCAGACGTTGACAAAGTCGCTGGGCATAGTCCGTCTATCAGCCTAGATCAGCATGCTTCCTGCAAGAACGAGCAACTCATCAGAGGAGCTTAATTCTGACGGCAAAGCTAGCTGGGCTGCAGCATGGCTGTTGAGCTGGGCTGCCATGGGATTCGCGTCAACTCCCTCTCGCTCGGACTCTTCCCGTCGGAGCTGTCTCCTGGAAGTGGTAACTGAATCTGTTGTCCAGTGGTACGCCCGCAACAACCCCGTCTCGCGGCTTGGAGACATCAGCCGCGATCTGCATGGCCCTGTGCTACTTCTGGCAAGCAATGCTGGCGCCTACATGACGGGCTCCAACCTGGCTGTGGACGGCGGCAGCTCGCTCCTGCTTAAGAATTTCACCGAGGTGTTCCAGTGACAGGCCTCTTTTCCTGTCATGCTCACTCAAGAAGATTTCTCACAAGTTCCTTGGACTTTCTTTGGCACACCCAAGCTGCGGTGTCCCCAGATGAGGCTGAAAAAACTGGCAGATAGGCTAAGCCCTAGGGACAGTAAAACCGTTATTGTTCATGCCATTTGCGCAAGAGACATGTCGACCTTGTGTACTAGAGAAAGCTAAGGAAATTGCAACCTTGGGGTCTGTTTGTAGCTCAACTGGACGATGAGATCCCTCAAATGTTTGCATCTGGAGAGTCCAGCTTTGAGCAGAAACTGTCCTTGTGAATACAAATAATTGGCGCACGGCTCTTGCAGAGATGGTATATGGCTATCTACAGCAATCGACATGCATGGCAAAGTGAGAAGGCGCGCGATGCGCGCCCGTGCAAAATAGGAGAACAGCAATACCGTGTACAAGAACCACCTGAGCAGGGCACTAGAGGCACTGCGAACAATCAACGAATGTCAGACTGGACTAAAAGTGAATAGGTTAAATGTTGTGAAGAGGACAAGCTAATTGCACATATGCTACAATGGCGAGAGCAAGATGGACTCTCGTGACAGTGACGTCGATCTCTCAATGGGCTCTGCTGGCAGCTGCTCCATCCGCACATAGTTCAAGCCAGCGCCCTTCGGAATCTCCTCGCGCAGCATGGTCCCCATGGCCCCTTGTGGCAGGCCGCCATGGGCTCCAAAGGTGGCATGGACGCCGTAGAAGACATAAAGGAGGACAGTGAGGCCAGTCCAGATGGCAAAGCGGATGTATGAGTGGACATCGAGAGTTGAGAGCAGGAAGGTGTTCAGGAGGATGGAGAAAGAGGGCAGCCAGGGCATCAGGGGGACAGCAAAGGAGGCGGGCGCTGGAAGCGGTGCAATGAATACCTGCACAAGAAGTCCAGAAATTGATTAAGCAAGGACCTTGGCATACTACTACAACATGCGACTTGACACTAGACCTTGGTAGTGGCCAAGTGATACTCAAATTGCTAGCTCATACACCAAATGAGACTGGAGCCAAGAGATGTCACAGACAACAGAGAGAGAAGTCCTGAAGCTGTGATGTTTGACAAGGACAATCGCAGCTGGCAACAGAGTGAACTCGGACAGAGTGTGGAAAGGCAGCCCTTTACCTGCATGGACAGAGTGGAGGCTGCCCACAGGGTGCCAAAGACGGCGGGGCCAATGAACGAGTCGCTGAGCTGGTACGAGATGCTGACCCCCAGGGAGGCGGTGGCAATGGCCGCCAGGTGGACCAGGAGCCACTTGGGGTTGTCGCCCGGGGCGAAGCGGCGCTTGAAGAGCATGGCGGCGGCGACAAGGAGGAAGATAAAGAGTGTGCCGATGGACACCATGTTGGCCAGCACATTCAGGCTGGTGAAGAATGCAATCATGGACGTCAAGATGCCTGGGTGATAGACAGAGAGATGCTGAGTAAGAGAGCACCACAACGCGCCAGCATTGTCACCTTGGACCAACTGCAAGAAACGAGAACACTCTCTGCCTGCACTGATTGGAGCTTTCAGCATCTTGTGCTGAATATCATATGAGTGTTAGGAAATGGGCTTCTAAAGGCAGGCTTAATGTTTTTCTCCAACTGAAGTTTGCGATAGATTATAGCTTAGGATTGTCATGACTGGATAAATTGCAAGAAGGCACCTACCCAGCAGGATGGTGGCGTTGATGGGCGTGCCACGGGCCTCATGGACAGAGGCCAGGAACTTGGGGATGAGGTGGGAGCGGCCGAGGACGCAGGTCACGCGTGCCTGGCCAATGAGGCTTACAAGCAGCGAAGTGATGAGGCCAGTGATGGCTCCGAAGGCCACAACATAGCGCGCCCACTTCCAGCCCGCCACCTCATTGAACGCTGTCGAGAACGGGGCATTGATGTCGATAAGGGTGTACGGGACCATCATGCAGAGGGCGAGCGTCATGAGCACGTATATGCCCGCCACGGCAACGACTGAGCCAATGATTCCGATGGGCAGGTCCCGTGCCGGCTTCTTGACTTCCTCTGCCAGGGTGGCCACCGAATCAAAACTGGGACAGGAAGTACATCAAGATTCAGCTCACGATGCACTCCTCGGGAATACTACATGCAAAGGCATAGCTGCCAGCACATTGAGCTCATCATGAGCTCCAGAGCTTGGCATCTCCTTGCTCCACGGGACCTTGCTAAAGGGTCGTGTACTGAATGAGCTGGACAATCATTGGCTTGTCTAACCAACTGATTTGCAGAAAACGCAAATCGAAGCCTATCACGATCACGGACAACAACAAAGCCCGCAGGTTGCCCATCAGGTCCATTGCTGCCTTTGTTATGTGCATTCTTACCCTATGAAGCTGAAGAAAATGAGCGCAGCTGCGTCAAAAATGCCCCTGGAACCGTAGGGTGTGAAATTGCGCGTCACATTCTTGGAGTTGCCCTCCACAAAGCCCGCGACAATGATGAAGAAGACAACCAAAAGATTGAGCGCAGTCACAACCATGTTGAACCAGGAGCTGTCCTTGGTGCCATAGCAGAGCATCACTGAGAGGACCACCACGAGCTGCAAGCAGTCGGCAAGACAAGCATCCTCATTTAAGTTTCCAATGCAATGCATTTACTCATTGCAAGCTCTCAGGAAGATTAACAAAGGCACAGTGTGCACAGCAATCCAAAAATTCCATCAGCAAGTCCTGAACCAAGTGTAGCTTGCTTCTGCACGATTGCTTTGTGGACAGTCTCAAAGTCGATGAGCCGTCAGGCTTAGTGCATAAGCAAGATCGTGGCTGCCACTGCCATAACAAGCTCATAGATGCCATGCCTAGGGCAAATGTCGCTCACCGCAACAGCGATGGGGTCGAGCTCAGCGAGGCTGGTGTGTATCCGGAAAGCGTCAGAGTGCTGGCCGCAGAGGGAGGCGAAGTAGGAGGTGAAGCCGCGGGCGACGACGGCCGAGGAGAGCAGGTACTCCATGAGGATGTTGGAGGCGCCGAGGAAGGCCACGCCCTCACCGAAGGTGACGTAGAGGTAGCTGAAGGCGCCACCGGCCACCGGCATCTCGACGGCGAACTCGGTGTAGCAGAAGGCCGAAAGGAGCGCGGAGAGCGCCGAGACGAGGTACGCGATGGCCACCGCGGGCCCGGCGTGCAGCTTCGCGGCGACGCCCGTCACCACGAAGACGCCTGCGTGGGGGACGAGCCGGCGAACGGCAGCGGCTGTGATTAGCGACCAGGACCTAATTGATATCTCAACGACGCGGGCCTGAGGTTCTCGATTTCAGAGCTCTGGCGGCCTTGAGGAGCTCCACGCTGCGGCAAGGGAGGCTAAGGCAGTGGCGTTGGACGACTGATGGAGAAGCGCTAAGGCCTTGGCACCTGCTCCAATGATGCCGCCCATGCCGAAGAGCAGGGCGTCGAAGCCGTTGAGGTCCTTGCGCATCTCGCCGCGGCTCTCGAGGCGGTCCGCCGTCAGCTCCTCCGCGGCGGACTTGCGGAAGAAGGCGCGCTGGCGCAGGCGCTGCGGCGTCTCTCGCACCGCCTGCCGCAGGGCGTCCATCGCGCCCCGCCGCGGCGGCCGCCCGCGGCGGCGGCNCATAGAGGATAGGGGCTGGAAAAGGCCAGCCCAAAGAGCCGAGAGAATGGACAAGGTCCTAAGGGGTCATAAAGCGCCGAAACACACAATTACGCAAAGAGAGGAAAGACTCTTCCAGCAGAGGCCGATTGGCCGACCTAGAAGTAAGAACGAATATACTTTGAAGGGGCCAGGAATGCGCTAATGCACACAGCGACTCAAGTTGCCACTGGGTGCTCGACATCTCCTGAGCAAATGAATTAGCTCTTCTAACTCAAGGTGCAAAATGCATGAAACCACTCTTCATGCCTCAAGAGCGAAGGCGCGCGGTGCGCTTGACATGAAAGCGTGGCCAAATCAAGCCAATACATTGTTCAGACAAATACTAGCGCAAAGAATGGGTGCCGGGCCTTGTCGACCCGTCCTACGACCCATTCTGGAGCTACGGGAGTAGGGCAGCAACAGTGGCAGGAGGCATGGCAGGGGTGGGAATGAGGCCCGGGAATGGCGATGACGGGGGCTGCCTGGGCGACCTGTCCGTCAACCACTTCTGGAGCCGCTGGAGAAGTGGGGCAGCAGCACGAAGCCAAGGTCAGCTCCGTACCGAGACTAGATATGGCCACCAGGTCACCGCGACGCCACCGCACCAGTCTTCCTCTCGACGGCACCCGGCCCGCTCGCCTGGCCGTGCGCGCCGACGCCGCCACCGAGGAGCCGCTGACGCCGGAGCGCGCCGCGCCGCCCGCCGAGGGCGGCCAGTCCGGGCCCATGGGCCCCAAGAAGGGCTCCATGGTAAGCGACGTCGGCCCCTCGCCGCTTTCCACCGTCGTCGTCCCGTCTCCGGAGCCCCCGGCCGCCTCTCTTAGTCGAGGCTGCTCCCCCTTCGTCTCAGCTGTCGTTGCTGGCCAATGCCTCCCCCGCTCAAGTCCCATCGGCCTCACATTCCCCGCCTCCGCTCTTGCTTTTCCTCTCTCTCGCTCCTCTCTGTCTCTCGACCTCCACTTCCTCCCTTCATCTTCCCTTACTACCTCTCCCCACTGGCTACGTCTCCCTCCCATCATTCTGCCACACTCCTCACCTTTCCACGGCCCCTGCCTCACTTGGGAACGCCCCTTTCCGCCATTCTTGGACAGAAGCCTACATACTTACATCTACTATAGTGGCTCAGCCAGGAGTCTAGCAGCTATACCGCCTCCTCGTGGGGGCAGCCAGTGTCTGCTCCTAGTTGGCTGGGACAAGGATTGCTAGATGCCCCAATGTGGGCAGGCTTGCTGCCGTTTTCTGAGGTTCGGGCGGTACTGCTTGCGCCCTGCTGCATCCAGGTGAAGATCCTGCGGCCAGAGTCCTACTGGTACCAGGACTTCGGCAAGGTTGTGTCCGTCGACCAGGTGAGAGCTGGCCTCTACGCACTTGCAGCTGGCAATTCTTGCAAGCAAGGCAGACGTAGACTTGGTCAACAATGTACAGGTTGCGACAACTTGTTGCTGATCACAAGAACCCGTCTCGCATTGGATGGCGTGACCTTATGCAGACTGGCATCCGCTACCCTGTCGTGGTCCGGTTTGAGAAGGTGAACTACGCCGGTGTGGCCACCAACAACTTCGCTGTTGACGAGGTTCAGGCCGCGTAGGCTGGGCGACACCACTCGCTGTGTATACCCCTTGTTTGACCTTCTCTCCGTGTGAAGCGGAATTGTTAAGCCCACCATTCTGATTCACTCCTCCCCTTCTCTTTCGCCTTGCCATGCAAAAGTCATGGGCGCTCAGTCTTTGTCAGTCATCGTTTTGCAATCTTAGGCCGTATTAGGCTCAGTGTCTAAGCAAATCCTCTTCCGGCAGTCTCTGGACATGGGCGATGGAGACAGGGAGACAGGGGAGAGCTGGCACATCTCACCTAAAGTTCCCTCTTTACTTTCTGCGCTTGCTGTAGCAAGGTGCTGGCAGGTCCAGCCATGGTTAGATGGTAGGTGCAGGTGTAGGTTCCTGGTAGGTGCAGCTACAGGTGCTTGAGATGCCATGGACCTGTTGAGCAGCAGGAAGCCTTGGAAGCGAGCAGGGCTGGTCGGATGGTTGCATTGGAACTGGTGGAGGATCGCAGTGTGCCCATTGTGCTGCCTTGGAGTCAGCATGCAAGGATGTGCGGTGAGAGTTGGAGGATTGCGTGTCTAACTCTCGGTAGACGAGCACCTGCGATTGAAGTCAGAAAAGTGTGGACTTGCGGCCTACTTATTTGAGAGTTTGCAGCTGCTGGAAATGGGACCTCTGAGTATTGGCTGTAGGCTTGGTTGCGTTGTGATAATTGCTGGTGTCTTGGAAGAAAGCAGAAGCAATGGTGCCCAAGCAAATGCAAAGTATAAAGATAGCTCCGTTTGCTATTTGAAGCGCCACAGCAGCACTGGCTTTGTGGTACTCCTGCCAGAGATTGCAGAATGGCTATGGGCTATCGTGCTTACTGGTCCAAGCTGAACCTAGGCAGCATATTACACTTGTGCCTCACCCATTTGAGTCAGGTCCAAGCCGAATCTTGGCAGCGCAGAGTTCAATTTATGTCCCACTCATTGAAGTGCCACGAGTGAAAAACTCCTGACACTCACATACTTGTAATCTAGCAAAGTGCACAAATGATTCCTGCTGATTAACAAAGGATGTGTGCAGGCCACTCCAGTGTATTGCAGCCTTGGGGTATATACCCCAAAGTCTTCAGTCCTGACTGGTATTGTACTTGACTAAGTTGCTGTTTGTATCTCAGCTCTGTGAAAGAGGAAAAGGCTAAATTAAGTGCTCGGCAAAGTCAAAATGGCCTGTTTTGGTGCTTGCTAACAGGCACAGCACTCCTATCCACCAGTGCTGGATGTCCTCTGTATTTATCAAGAGCTAATTCCAGTGATGTGTCACTTATCATCGCTGGTCATCTCCGTCACCTTGGCTGCAGTCAGAGCAAGAGTGGGCCGGCCAATGTCAGATCTGACATGTTGCAGCCCCTATTAGTGCAACAGCTCATTATTGAATTGATCCTGAGCAACAGCAAACCACTGAGTTGATCCTGAGAAACTTACAGCCTGCGAGGCAACCTGCAGGAGAGGGACGCAGCAAAGCACTGGACTCTGTGCAAGACTGTATGGTAAGCTAAAGTCTCCATAGAATCTATATCTTTGAATGGCAGCTTCTTTTCATGACAAGCGAGTGAGTGCGTCAGACAGGCCCAGGGGAGCTCACGGGGATGCTCCGGATCCCACAGCAGGGTGGTTTCCGCAATCAGCCCGGTGACAATGTATGGATCCATGTTCGAAGCAGGCCGGCGATCCTCAAAGTAACCTGCACCAGCAGCATAGATATGTTACTTAAATCAGTCCATCCTTGCCTCTACCAGTAAATAGGAGTAAGTGAAGCTGGGTGGGAAGTGAGTGCTGGCCTCACCCTTGCCCTCCTTGTGCGTGTCACGTCCCACGCGAATGGAGGCTCCGCGGTTGGCAACACCCTGAGACTCCCATGCAGCAGATATCAGATGTCTAGGGCAGCTTGCGCATTGATCATGCTGCCAACAATACACCACTTTGTGCAGCCTATTGCTTGATCTTGAGCAGCCTTGTCAAGTGCTGGATGGATAAGTCAAGCTTTTGCACTTGACATGCTGCTCCTTTGCGACAACGGCATCAGGAGGCGCACCCAGGAGAAGTGGTGGATGCTGGCGGTCTCATGCTTGCCAGTAAGCCGGCGCTCATTGCCTTCGCCATAGGCCTTGATGTGGGTCTCGTGCCTCAACCCCAGCTTCTCTATGGCCTTCTCAATCTCGGCGTAGCCACCCTCCTCACGCATGGTCTTGGTGCTGCATGGTTGAGTGAAAGGTTAATACTTGGTACTGACATGGTCAGACAAACATTGGACAAGTCAAATAGACTATAGTCTTCTTGTCACCAGTTACCAACAATGGGGCGAGAGACCATCTATACCTGTAGTTTGTGTGACAGCCAGCTCCATTCCAGTCACCCTGCAGATCTCCAGGAGTAAAACGCAATTAGGAAGTGGAAGAATATCCGCTAATGGCATGATGCTCGATATGACAATCATGACCAGTGACCAAATCACAAAGAAGGTACCCAGTGTAAACCTGTGCAGCATCTTCAAGACATTTACAAAAGCGTGCAGGATAATTGTAAACCCTTGTATACCTCGACGGGCTTGGGGTCCAAGGAGAGGACAACATCAGCCATCTCACAGACCCTCTGCAGAAAGAGGGCGAGAATACTTTGTGAGCAGGGCACTCTGTCGTGCATGAATGCTCAGTGAACATATAGACCTGCTCAGACTTGTGACAACTCTGCACTGATCAGGCCCACTTCTAGGTAGGCAAAGTTGCCTTCGGCATCTCATTGCATCTCATCATTCATCTTGTCCCACTAACAAATGCAAGGCCCTTGTCAGATATGATGTGCCACGCTAATACTTGGCAAGGCAATGAAAGTTGTCTTACACCTCTCCATGCACGCAGTCTGACAGGTCCACATTCAAGACAGCCTTTTGCGTTACTTGCAGTGGCGGCAACGAACATGGAAGTGCAGCTTAGAACCACGAAAGGGTGACAAGATGCTCCGTGATTACCTCCAGGATATATCGTGACATCCACAATTGATCGCCGGACTCAATTCCCACACAGGGGCCCACTTGGAACTCCCACTGGCTCAAACAGCACATGTGCAGTATCAGGTTCACAAGCTTCAATTATTCAATAAAGAGATGCCACGTTTGACAGTCAGTGGCCATTGGAAGTCTGCTGTAGTTAGTAGTGCACCTGCCCAGGCATGACCTCGCCATTGATTCCGCTCAGCTTAATGCCAGCATACAGGCATGCTTTGTAGTGGGCATCAACAATTTCGCGTCCACCCATCTTGTCAGCGCCAACACCACAATAGTATGGACCCTGCAAGCATTCAACAGCAATGTGTTAAGTGCCCGTCAAGAATTTGGCATGACTGGTAGCTCGAAAGATGAGAAGTTACAGCAAGCAGCTCGAGACCTTGAATCTCTAAGGATAGTCCACGTTGACCCGCCTGTCTCAATGGAACCTGCTACAATTGCTCATCAGGTTGCTGCCGCTTTAAGTTTGCTCAGGCTGGCAGCGTTGCAAGACCTAGTCGGGCGTACCTGTGCGCCAGGGAACCCGCCAACTGGCCAACCCAGTGGCCACTGAATATGCTTCTGCAGGAGCGTGTACTCTTGCTCAATCCCAAACCTGGAAGAATTTGAAACTAATCAGCTTTCCTTTGCCAGTACAAGTTGGAAGTGGCAGATCCTCAAGGTTAAATTTTGTACATGCTGACATCCAGAGCTAGAACAATGTGCCGCCAACAAGGTGTTGGTAACAGGTGGCTGACCAGGGGACGTCGTCCTTCACTTGATCAAAGACCTTGGCAGCATGGTAGCGCCTGTTTGTAGGGATGGGGTCTCCAGCGGGAGTATAACAATCACACATGACCTGCAAAAGCAAGCATGTAGAATCAGAATGTCTGAAAGCCATCTCCCTGATATGGCTGAAGACGAAGTGAAGAGAGCAGAGAGACGGTACCAAGATGTGGTTGCCTCTCCTGAACGGGTCCTTATAGATCGTCTGCGGACTGCACAAACGTGGAAGAAAGTCAGAGGGCAGCCCTAGACAGTCCCAGTCCAGCTTACTGATGGGGCAACTTCCATTGATCAGATCTTTGTCAGGCTGTCTGCTCCTTGATTACTTTGCAGTCAGCTCAAAAAGCAGATACAGCGAGCAACCACAGCGAGCTGAAGTAGGACTCAAAGATGATGAGGACAGATGCCTGCCCATATTGGCGGTGCAGATCATGCCCATCTATGGGAATAACATGATGATCGGGGGCGTTTGTGGGACACTAGCACTCAATGCAGCATAGGGTGCAGCACGGATGCATCATATTCATCTAGGAACACCTTTCACGAGCCTTGTGAGTGATCCAGCTCCGACTCACTATATAATGACTTCGCTGTCTGTGCCGGGGGCTTGGCCAGTGCTCGACCCGTCGTAGTTCCACTTGGGGAGCTTGCTAATGTCCGTGATGGGCCCCGGCAGCGTCTGCCACAAACACACCAGCCTTCTTTGAGGGGCGCGGTCATGGCATGCTCGACGAAGACATCCAATCCCCAATGCATTTGATATCCTCCCAGCGCAACTTCCCAAGCCATTTGATGCGTAAAGACGCTAAGGCCGTGGCAATTGGCGGAGAGTTACCCTGGCCTTGCTGCGGATGTCGAGGCCGTGGCCACCAATCCTGGTGGCTCCAAGGGCGCAAAGTGGCAGCTCGTCAGGCGACGGGAGATCCGAGAGCGCGCGCGCGCCCGGCGGGCTCACAGCCTCCCGTTTGCGCATATCGTCGCGCAATTGCCCGTCGGACGACGAGGCGCCGTGCATGCAGCAGAAGGGACGCCAGCGAGCGACTCACCAGACATACTCCGCGATGATCGTGTCGTCGGGCAGCTCGAGCTCCAGCAGCGGCTTGAGCGGCGCGACGGCCGCCATGGCGACGGCGACGGCGGCAGCGGCGGCGGCGGCAGCGACGGCGGCGGAGGCTGTGGCGGCGACGAGATGGGACGCCGCGGAGATTGCGGTCAGGAAGCGTCGCGAGCGGCGACACCGGACTTCCCAGTCCGGCCAAGTGGTCCTGCCGATCCGTCGGCTAATCTCACGTGACGTAAAATTGGCAGGGGGGGGGTCAAAAGCCGTGACCGGCCCGTTTCGGATTGGGCGCTACGGGAGTGCGCCCAGTAAGTCCCCCACCACCTCCCCTCCCCCCGGTAAGGCGGGCGCCACTGATTGACGAGGCCTCTGCGGGTCCCGTCGGCCGGAGGGGGCACAGCCGAGAGCGGAGCTCGCCCCCCGAGCGCAGGGTGCCGCAGAGGAGGCGGGCCACCCCCGGCGCGTGGCCGGAGTAAGCAGCGCGGGGCATGTGGGGCAGCACCACGGCCCGTGTGACCGGCATCGCGGTGAGCCCCGGGCGAAAGCCGTGACGTCCGGTCCTCAACGGTGTGGCCGTCTCCCGGGGGGGTGTTCAGATCGGCCTGGGGGTCAGCAGCGGGCGCTTGGCCCCACGGCCGAGGGCTGGAGGCGTCCCACGTGGCAGGAGCGGCCAGTGAGGGGCCCGCTCCCAGCTTCCCCCACCGTCCGAACGGCCTTGAGCCGATTGAAAGCAACGGCCGAGCCACTAGTAGACGATAAGCAATGACCAATGAACCGCCGGCCGCCAGCCCGCCCACGGAGCCACGGGCAAACCACATGGGCCACGGGGAAGGCCCCCGCCCCGTTCGGGGCGCGCGCGGCGGCTTCTAAACGGCAAGGGGGTAAAAGCCTGCCAAGCGGCAAGGGCGCATGAAATGCAAAGGAGGCCACATCAGGCCAGCACATTGTTCAGGCGCGTCTTTCTCTTTCAAGTCTGCACTCGACTCTGCCTGAACAATGTATTGGCTTGAATTGGCCTCCCTTTCAATTCATGCGCCCCGCGCGCCTTCTCTCTTTCAAGCTGCCTGAACAATGTATTGGCTTGAATTGGCCTCCCTTTCAATTCATGCGCCCCGCGCGCCTTCTCTCTTTCAAGACGCGCAAGGACAAGGTAGGAACAAGAAGAAAGAAAGGGCTCGCCCATAGAGAAGAGGGGCTGGCAAAGAAAAGAAAGGGCTGGCAAAGCCCCTCTTCACAACAAGAGGCGCGCGTTTCTTCTGACGCAGCCCTTGCCCCCATTGGGAGTACCACTTCTTCTGCCGCTCGCTGCAAGGCGGCCAAGCACTCCGACCACCCACCTGCCGACGAGTTCGTCCCCTTTGCGGTGGACGTGCACGGGGCTCTTGGGTCCCAGTGGCTTGACCTATTGGCTAGGCTTGCGCGGCGGGCTGTGTCCCGCAGACGCGGCGAGCCAGCCGACTTCAACGCCGCGGGCTCGTGGGCTCAGGTATATCGGATGCGCCTCTCTGTATCCCTGCAGCGGTCCATGGCCCACGCTCTGCATCTGCGAGCTGGCCGTGCTCTCGCTGCGGGCTCTGGCTTTCGTCAGGGTGATAGCTTCCCGGCAGCCAGTCTGTCGGAACTGAGGCTCCTCACTCGTACTTATTGAGTGATCCATCCTCCCCCTGTTTTACCATTGCATCCTCAGGCCCCTTTGTAGCTGCTCACCGCTCTTAGGCCCCTCTGAACCTTTGTGAATTCTTTTTGGGCTGGCTTTTCGCAGCCCTTGCCCCCATTGGGAGTGCCACTTCTTTCATTCTTTCTTCTGACGAGTAGCGGAGGCCAAGCCAAGCCAACACAGGTCTTGTACAACGGCAAGAATGAGAGAGAAGGCGCGCGGGGCGCATGAAATGAAATGGAGGCCAATTCAAGCCGATACATTATTCAGGCAAGAGAGAAAGGCGCGCGGTGCGCTTGACATGAAAGCGTGGCCAGTTCAAGCCAATACATTGTTCAGACAGAAACTAGCGCGAAGAAATGGGGGAGTGGAGAGATGGAGGGCAAGGAAGTGTACGCGATGGGGCTAAGAAGCGAATGACTAGGCTTTGGGGGGCTAAGGAAGCGCAGGGCGCAAGGCTGCTCTAGGTGGCGAGTGTTGAGAAGCCGGCCATCTGAGCAGAGCCAACGTGGAAGCTGGCCTTCTACGTCGGCTCCCGTGGCAAGCCACTTGTACTGCTGACTAATTTGCTATATCGAGGTAGGGCTTCCCCTTAATCTAGTTTGTCCATGTGAAGCTGCCTGTCACAGCCATCGCCCCCTTGGTTAGAGCTCCAACCGTCCTGGGCTGGCCTTTTACAGCCACCGCACCCTTCATGGACGAGCTTCGCTTCCGTGGCCTCTGACGGCCAATGTGACGGGCACCACTTCTCTGTACATGCTTTGTGTGGCTCTTGCTTGGCTCTCACAGCTGGTTGCTGTCGGCTACCAGTAGCGGTGCAAACTCCACTCTCTACCTCCACTGTGCGCCGTCATTTAAGTCGAAGGGTCATCACCAGGCTAAGCCCATTCCGTCCTGCCCGTCAAAGCAAGCAGTCAAGAGGCACTGATCAGGTCAATGCCTTAGTGGCTGCACACTCACGTTCACCCCGCCTGTAAGCTCTTTATACGAATGTTACATCAACAACAATGGCAGACACGCACTGCTACTGTAAAAGGAAATCCGTTGGTCCCCTACCTGGGAGGCTCAGCCTCTAAACTCATCACTCGCTCTCATCGCTGAAGTAACCGGTGCGTTTCTTCGGCCCCTGCCAGCCCACCATGCAAAGATTGCAGCTGCAATTGGCACGCTGATGAAGGGGCCCAGTGCAGCAAGCTTGAGCAAGCGACACATAAACACCTTCATATTGCAATATTGCAAGAGCAGCGGTGGGCAGCTCGAAGACAAGCATGGCCACGGCCCCCTCCCCACCTTGATGCTCTTCACAGGTGCGAGCTGCTCCGACCTTGGCCCCACCCTGCAATTGCACGGCACAATTGGCCATCTCAGTCAATGACGACTGAGCTGACTTGCTTGACATAGTGAGCAGTCAAGCTGAGGGGACAAGCACCCTGGTCCATGCTGACGATGTCCATTTGCCTGTCAGCGCGAAGGCAACCGCTGAATAAACGGCTGTAGACGGCTGCAATGCTCGTATTGATTGGGGAATTGTGGTCGGCAGAAGCAGTAGGCATCTTGAAGCCAATAGTTACCTAGGCGCAACGATGGAGGACCAGCCGTCATCCTCGAAGCGGCTCGGGTCCTCATCCCCCTCCTCCTCATCCTCACTGCACGGTGGGCAACCCCAATAAGACGATAACCGCACGCTTGGCTCAGCAAACACAGGCAAGGCTTAACGGAGAGTCACAGAGGCTGGCACTAAAAGCCAAGCCACGATGACCCCTGACAGCTTTCTCCTGAATCCAGGTCCTTGACAAGTTGACTTACGAGATCTGAGATATTGTCCTTTCTGAAGTAATAATAGAGCTGAGAAGTATCTGACCTGCCGGCCGGTCTCCCCTTGCCCTCTGCGCGCTGGCTCCCGGTGCGCCCGACCTCTGCCTGTCCCTTGCGCTTCTTCTTTGCCACTGGCCGCTCCCTGGCCCCGAGCTTCAAGCCCATGGAGGAAGACACTCACTCGAGGATCGGAGTTGGCAGCAGCCATGCGGGCAGAGCACTGTATGTAGCGGGTCACGAGCGCATACGACAGCCCCGCTGACCTGGTTCCGCGGGCATTCATAGGACAGGTGGCCATCCTCGCCGCACTCGAAGCACCGCGACTTGTCCTTGTACTCCTACAAGTGCACGCGAACCATGTCCGTTTGAGCTCTTGTGAGCAAAGGACGTGATTGAGAATCGCGCTTTCCTTTGCAAGGCACAGCATTTTGTGAAATTATGCAGCCACACTCCTATAAGGAATTAAAGAGGGAAAGGTTCACTACTTGGGTAACGAAGTATGTCGATCAATAGCAGCCACGCTGTCGCATCTCTCATCTTGTTTATGTGCCCCATGAAGGGGCCGTGCAAGCTGGCTCGTGGCCACGTGAGGGGGAGCTTGCAAACGGGCACGGCGCTACCTTCCGCTTGATAAAGTCGCGAGCACGGCCATTGTCAGACGCGATGGACACCTTGAGCGTACGCTTATTCAGGATCTTGCCGTTCATCACGTGCACCTGCGCTCATGCAGTGAAAGAGGACAAGGCAACCAACCGGAGCACATCAATTTCAAATACTGCTAATGTGGAGCCACTTCACAACGCAGGGATCCTGATATATTGCCTTGCTTCAGGGCCACAATTGACGAATTGCATAGAAAGTCAGTCCTCAATCTATGCTCAAAGCTTTTGAGCTCCATCATCGCTCAGGGTCAACGGCCTCAAATTGCCTCAAGTGCGTGCTCCTGCGCAGCCGTCCTGGGACTACAATGCCTCAGGCTTTGAGGGTTAAGAGTTTGGGATTTTTGGGGTTTCAGGTTTGGGGTTTAGGATTTAGTCCGAGCTGCAGTGGGCGCCGCTGGCTGCCTGCAAGGATGAGCTCGGGGCGCTGGGAGGCTCACGGCGTTGAGGGCGTCCTCCCGCGCGGGGTACAGGATGAAGGCCACGCCCTTGCTCTCCCGCGTCTCCCGGTCCTTGACGATCGTCACCCTGTGCGGCAACAGCGCCCCTAGGCCGTGAGCTCGCGCTCCGGCGGCAGTAGCGGCGGCTGCTGCGGCGGCGGCGGCGGCGGCGGCCGCGGCGGCGGCGGCGGCGGCGCTCACTTCCCG
>WELB01000077.1:578602-589813 GCA_009602725.1 Spirogloea muscicola | reverse complement strand
GGCCGCGAGGTAGCCGGAGCGGCGGCCGCTGGAGGAAGCCCCGCCGTCGCCGCCGCCGCGGGCGAGGCGCCGCCGCAGTACCTGCTGCTGGCGGACGCGGAGCTGCTGCGGCAGTGCCAGGTGGACACGTTCCGGGCGTCGGGCCCCGGCGGGCAGCACCGCAACAAGACCGAGAGCGCCGTGCGGCTCCGCCACACGCCCACCGGCCTCGTCTCCCAGGTGCCAGCCTGCTGCAAACCCTGAACCCGAAACCCCTAACTTACAAACCCCTAAATTCATACATTTAACCTTTGAATGCTCTATCAGTAACCCTGGTCCTCCATTTAGAGGTCAGTCAGTTGGTCTTGGAGTTGCCGGGTCGGACTTGGAGCTGGGATCACGTCTTTGAAGACTAGGACCAATTGCAGAGCTTCACAATGAAGGGCAGATGCCTCGCACTCCTAGCCATGACTGCAGCGCGGCGTTGATTTGTTGACACAAGCGCCGCCACGACGTCGTTGGCAACATCGCGTCTGTGCCGGCCCGCATGACAATCCTGCTCAGGTCTCACCTTCTTGATTTGGTGTGCGGCGCAGTCCTCGGAGCAGCGGTCACAGATCACGAACCGTGCCACCGCGCTGTACCGGCTGCGCCAGGTGATATCGCTGAAGGGTATGTCTAAATCTCCACCTCCATTACTGCGATTGCAGCTGTAACCTCTGCAAGCTATTTCGTGGACGGGCTGGATGGCCATCAGCAGCTAGCAGGAGCAGCAGCATCATGTGGCCCAGACGTGCTTGTCCTTGGAGGATCTGTGCAATGAAGCTCCATATGGATTATTGGGTGCTCCGGCCCTGAAGTGACTGTTGTGTGTTGCTGCGATTGAGCTCGTCTGCCCAGAATGACACCAGCCTCTGGTTGATCGGACCTCATGGGTCTCTGTGGCACTGAAGTCAGGCGGCCGCTGGAAGTAGCCGAGTACGAGGCCCCCGAGGAGCTCCTGCGCATCCTGCCGCCAAGTGCGGCCGTGCGTCAATCACGCGGCTATAAGCAATTTGTCGGGCCCAACCACCCCGACTTCCTCCTTGTGCGCTCCACCCCCCTCCTCCTTCCACTACATGACTAGCTCTCTGCCTCTGCACCACTAACTAGTGCCATGTGTCAGGGCTCTGCTGTTCTGCTGTGTCATTATTTTGCGTGTTGGACTGGTCATCGAGTCTGTATCTGCGATGACTGTGACTTACACGCAGCCCTCAAGCTGTGCAGTCTGGCACAACTGACAGACTGATTACTTGGAGCCGCCCATTGCAGGGCATGCAGGCCTTACTCGATGTTGTGGCTGCATACAAGGGTTCTGTTTCTGATGCTGCTGCAATAATCGGGTGGGTGCCTTACATATAATATTCCATCGTGAAAGTAATCCATTATGCAGCAAGCCTTGCCCATGTGGTCTATTATGGAGGATTTACAATCAAAAGGGCCTTGCTCTTCTCGATGTTACAAGTCAAGCTGCTCAGAGTCAGTTGTTTGAAAGCGACAATATATTTGGGCTTTGTCGTTCCCCTCTAAGTGCCACTCACGCATTTCATTTGTATTAATTTCTGGTGCCTGCGGCAGGGTTAGCACTGGTGCGCTTTCCAAGGTGCTGCTCTCTGACAAGAGCCTGATGCAGGAGGTCAATGACCTTCGCGCAGCACAGGTGAGGCCCAGCAATGCTGGACTATCGTCCACCATAATTGGTCTCGCAAGTCGCAGGCTCCAGTCGGTCCCCACCTTGCTCCCCACCTTTCTGTGCACCATGCAAGAGCACATTGTACAGCTCTGCAACTAGCTACTAGCCAGGCCATCATGGCTGCTTTTTGCAGAGTATGGTCACACTCTGCTTCTTGAGCTGAGAAGGTTGCTGTGGTGTATTTCCTTGGCCATTTGAACCACATTGCTTGGGCGCTAACCCACTCCCCCATGCACCTATCCACACTGCTCAAGGGTACCTGTGGTCCTTGCTGTCATGTGCAGGGACTGAAACCTCTACGATGACAACAGAATGGGGTCTGAGGTTCTTGACCTGGTTGCGGCAGCTTGGGCCGTTCAGGCTGTGTCATGTCATGTCTTTGTGTATTCGCCTGTGTCAAAATCGGGACTAAAGAGATTGCTGAAGATGCTGGTGTATCACAGTCGGAAGGACACCGACTTGTAATATAGTTCGTACCAGCAGCTTGCGGTCCTCTCTTGATGCATTGGAACCAGAGTCAGGTCCCGTGCTTTTGTACTGCTGCGGGTCAGCTTGTCAGCCCCCACAGAGGCGGTAGCAGGTGGCGCCATGATGGTGCTCCGGCAACAGCCGGTCCAGACGGACCAGCAGCAGTAGGTAGGCCTTCATCAGTGGTCCTGCCATACAGCAGTAGACAAATGTGAAGTAAACATCATCAACAACGATGTACGGCTTTGAGTTTCAGAATCAGCTTCTGTAGTAATCCTTAGAATTTATTATTAGAATCCTTAGAATATATTATAATATTCAAAGGCAGCTTCTGATGCTAACCGAGTTTGGGTAGCATAACAAGCACAGCAGGTGTTGACAGAATACACCGGTCGGGTGAGATTGCGGTCTCAGTGGCGTGTGCAGACCGAGGTCAATGGCATGCAGGTCCGCTGGGCTGATGAGGTCTGCGTCGCTGCCATGCTCGCTGGCGGTGCCTGGGGCCACCTCCATCATCCCAAAGCGCTTGTCTGTGACTCGGTCATTGATGCGTGTAACCGCCACGTTCAGCTCCTTCCAATTTCATAACAACGCCACAAACCAGCGTCAAGGTCACAGAGCTGAGCTTACGAGCATGAGAATTTGACTGGGCTAGCAGCCCAACCCCGTGAACGATCAGCCAAATCGTTGGCAGGAGCATTGTGCAAAGAGGGGAGGCCATGCGGCAAACCTCCAGTGAGACTTGCGACCGCAAAAACAGTGGCAGGCCATCAAATTCCTCCCTCGTCAAGGCCTGCGCAAGCGGGAACAGTGTGTCCCCGGTGCCTGTGCCAATACCAAAGTGGCCGCCACAGAACGTTCAGAACATTGTCATTCCTTGTTATGAGGACACTCACAGCATCGTGGCCGCTGGCCGCGCACGAGTCATCCTGAGCCTCCAGGCGCTCACCGTGGATGAGCGGCATCGGCCTGGCCTCCGAGCTCTTCGTCGTCCTGACCGCCACCGCGCCCTCGTCAAGCCGGTGGCCATAGGCCTTCTGCGCACCTCCGCTGCGCCCCCACCGGCAGATGCGTTCACAGTGCCGCCCACGGCCGTCAACAGAGGAGCACTAGGACGTTCGCAAAGGTCTTCACACAAACATGGGCGGTGTGAGATGTCAGGCTGTGTGAGGCCGGACCTCGAACGTTGTGACGCAGTCGTGGAGGCCTCAGCGCTGCCGGTAGGAGGCAGATTCTGGTCAGCGTAAGCTGGCTCCGGTCGGGACGTGTGTGGCTCTGGCGACGGGCCGACAGCGCCAGGCCAGCAGCGTGGGTTAGCTGGCAAAGGGATCGATCCAGGAGCGGCAGCAAGACCACACAAGGCCACGATGACGCCGCCGCCCGGACCGTCTGCCAGGGCCGGGGGGCAACGCGAAGCTGCAGGCGTGGCGCGCACCTCCGCTGCCCGACGCAATGGCCGCCAGGCCGGACGCCGACAGCCCCAGCTCCTGGAGGCTAAGGCAGGCCAGAGAGGGACTCGGCGGCGCCGACCTCGCGCCGCCGCCGCCGCTGCCGCCACTTGGTCTGTCGTCGAGACCTGCAAAGCTCCCGGACGCCAGCGGCGAGGACAGGGCGGCCTCGAGTCCGCCGCTATTCGCCAAGCTGGGCTCGCGGTCGTCCGCAGCCTCTGCGGAGGCTGGCCATGCGGCGCAAGCCGCATGGTCCCTGGCCGGCGTCCGAGCACTCGCGTGCTTTGGTTGCGCGGCCGCTGCGACGGCATCGTGGCCCACACTGCCTGCGGTCGCTTCCAGAAGCTTGGCAGTCAAGCTGCTGCTGTGATTTCTCAGCGATGCAGCAGCGGTATCAGCGGTGGAGGTCGCGGCAGCGGCGGCGTCGGCGGCGATGGCGGCGGCGGCGGCGGCGGCGGCGGCGAGTGGCCACCTGCCGTGTAGCCGTAGTTGCGCAGGCGGGCCTCGAGGGCGTCCGCGCCGGCGGCCGTGCTTTCCAGCTGGGCGGCGCAGGCAGCGAGGAGCGCGGAGAGCGGCGTCTCCGCCGCCGGAGCCGCCGCCGCCGCCGCCGAAGATCGGAAGAGCGTCGNGGCGGCGGCCTTCCGAAACGGAACCACTTCTCTTCCAGCGCCAGGCCGCGGCGGGCGCGCGGACGAAGGTGCACCAGCGGCGGCAGACGGCGGCGAGGGCGCGCCACGCCGGCGCCTCGGTGAAGCAGGGGATGCGGCCGGCGTCTGGGCGGGCGACCGTCACGAGCCGCAACACGCGCTCCAGGAGCTCGTCGTGCAGGTCCTCGACGCCGGCAGCCGCGGCGGGCCTCGCGGCGGACATGGCGGTGGCGGCGGCGGCGGCGGCGGCGGGGGGCGGCGGCTCTGGCGGCGGCGGCGGCAGAGCCGGCGTTTATATTTTCGAGCGGGGCAATGCGTGCCAGACCCGGCCTTCAGACCATCAGTGGATTGTTTATGGGCCGGCATTTGGCACGGGCCTGGCTCACGCTCCGGGCCCGTGCCATAATCTTCGTGGACCGTGGGGGGCCGGCCCTCGACACGCGTAACTACAGATTCTGGTCGACGCGGAGCCTTCTCACCCTCTTTACGCATCTGGCTGGCTTTTACAACCGCTTTTATACCAGTCACCAGTCAATCTGGCCGCGCTTGCGTTTTATACTATCAGCAGCCGCATTGGGGCTCCATGCTCCATGGATCACCGTGACCCGAGCTTCGAAGTCTCCCGGCGCGCCAAGAGGAAAGAAGGGCCTCAGCTTCTGCCAGCAGCATGTCTGGCTGCTGAAACGCTAGCTGGAGCCTAAGCAGTGTGTTTGTGCATCATTGCACGCCACTCTATTACCTCCTTCCAGCCTTGCTGCACCTTGCACTTGTAGATGCACACAACTCAAGTTGATGCACCCCTGTGTCAGTCACATTGACAGTTGACTACAAGTTTAAGGGAAAATCTCAGCGACCACAAGAGCTGCAGGATGCTCCTACATAAACAAAAGTTGCCACTTCAGAGTGTCTAAGATGTCAACATAAGATAGCAGCAGTCGCGACTGGCTGCCTTTGCTTGCCCCAGAACAGTCAGCTAGAGTAGATGCCTGATAAGGCTTCCACGGCAAGGTGGGCACATGCAGCTCCATGTACAGGCCTCGACCAACTCAAGCAGCTGTATACACACTGTGCACATATTTGTACAGTGTGTATGCATCAAGGCTGCACGTAATGGTTGGCGGTATCTTGGGTATAAGAAGCTGCTAGAAGGAGCCCACTATGAGGCCCATGTCTGCGAAAGCCAAGCTTCGAATGCCTGCCATTGGCAGCCTGGGCACCAGTCAACAGTCAATTTTGCCAACATATATGCCGGCGACTGGGCAACCATAAGCAGTTGGGGCATCACGGCTTCCGAGGTGGGTGCAGTGGCGGTTTGCTGGGCAGCGCGCTGAGGGAGCGCGAGACCGGCGATCGCGACCGTGTCAAATCCGTATCCACGAGCCTTCCTGAGCCTCCTCCGGCGCCAGTCTGAGTCAACAAACAGAATGCTTCAAGTCGTCAGTGGCACCGTAGGCGGGTGCAGTCATGCCGCCTCACAATGCAGAGCTGGCATAAGTGCATCCTTCCGAAGCTCACCCTGCCGGCGAAACTCAAGCTGCGCGTGACCTCTGCACGGTCCACCTCCTCGGAGTAACCCGCATTCACGCTGCCTGTCACGCTGCCGCCGTCGTCCTCACTGCTGCTTGCATAGTCTCGAACTCCTGACACCCGGCTTTGCTGCCCGACCTGCAATCATCGTGTGGAAGCTTGGCTGCTGATTGCACTGCTTAACGACTTCTCCAAGACTTCACATCTTTCTTAGCAGACACCGTATACTGTCTATCCATTGGACAATTATTGACTACATCCATTGAACAAAAAGGACAACTGCATAGGAGCATGAGACACTTCTCACCAGGAGGCCAGCAGTGTCCAGTGAGTCAGTGTCGGTCTCCAATGCGGGTGGGATAGCCGCAACGAGTAGCTCGGCGACCTGCGACATGCGGGGGCGGTCCTCGGGGTCGTGCTGGAGGCATTTGCTGGCGATTCTGGCAAACGCTTGGACCGACTCAGCGGACATTGTGCTGTTGAGCCGCAGGTAGGGGTCCACCATGGCCATGAGCTGCTTCTTGTACTCCAGCTGCGGGAGGAACTGCGCATGCAAGTGGCCCAGACAGCGAGACAGTGTGCGGCGGTCAGCTTACAGAAAAAGCAGACGAGAAATGTTATACTCGGAAGTGAGGTTACCGTTCCAGTTGCAATTACAACTACAAAGACAGCTACAGTTACAATTCCAATTATGTTTACAAATGGCACAATCCTGGTCGCGCTCACCCAGGTGAGGAGCGATTGTTGGCCTTTTGGCCTCATAGGATCAAGGGGCTTGCGGCCTGTGAGCAGCTCGAGCAGGACCACACCAACGCCGAACACATCCCCTGCAAGGTCCTGCAGGCCGCCACTGCGCTGCTCGGGGGCCTGGTATGGCACCGGGCCGCCTGCTGGAGTTTGTCCAGGTTGGACCGCGAGCACCGACGTGCCCTCAAGCAGCGCTGCGATTCCATACTCCGCAATCTGCTCAAGCACCACAGTACCACCCATTACTAGCTGTCTTGACCTACTGTAGATGATGCCAACGGGCTCTGTTTGTTTGTGTTGGCGAAGCAAGGCGGACCTTGGCCCGGAAGGTCGAGTCCAGCTTAATGCTGGACGAGCTGATGTCACCATGCAGCATGCCAGCCTTGTCATGGAGGTAAGCCAGGCCCTCAGCGACATCCGCCGCCACGCGAACACGCCTCTGCCAGGTCAGGGCCCTTCCAAAGCGTAGGTCCCCTGGAGGCAAAGATGATGCAAAGGATTGATACATCCAGAATCATGTGTGCCAACAGAAAGGCCAGGCCATAGTGGTGCTGGCCTGTACACAAGGTAACGAGAAGAGATCTACAGAGGCTAGCATCACACAAAGCTTGGCCTGAGCTGCGCAGCTCTTCATGGCTACTCAGCACTGCTTGAGCAATGCATGCAGTGACTCACCATGGAGATGGTCCTGAAGGGAGCCATTGGCCACCTGCGCATACACGAGCATGCGCTCCGGTCCCTCACTGCAGCAGCCGATAAGCGGCACGAGGTAGGGGCTGTTAAGCTGCTGCATGGCCGCTGCGCGCCGGAGCATGGCAGCTCTGTCCAGGGACTCGCCAGCATGGAGAACAACCACAACGGCATTGTCCCCCATGAGAAGATGAGCCTGTTCAAGCACAGCCGAAGGTATTATCAGCTGCCTTCAACATCGAAAGACGAGTCCCGGCTGTGACAATCTGATACAAAACAGGTCCATGAGAAGCCACAAGCAGGAAAAGCTGCTGATAGTGCAAGGCACTGCAGCAAGATTTTCACTGCTTGAATATGCTAGCCAGTCACCTCAAAGCTGCGGCCGAAGCTGCTCTCCGACACAACATTGGAGTTGGCGAAGCCGTCCGTGGCCCGGTGCAGGTCGGCCAGGGTGAACACCGCTGGGTGCATGGTCCCCTCGGGGATGGTGGGCTCCAAGATGGTGGGTGGGAGCCGAGAGGGCAGTGGTGGGGGGATAGTGATGTCCTCCTCGGCAAAGGTTATGCGCTTTGCAACGGCCCTCAAAGGAGAGGCAGAGGGTGCCTGGCGACCCTCCTCCAGGTCCTTGAAGGCGGAGTCCGACACCAGCATCTGGCTTGGTGAGGGCAGCATCTTGGCTGGAGTCCCCAAGTCGCTTGCGACGTCCTCCGTTGCCGCCTTTGCCCAGCCTGCCATCCAGGGAAGCACGGTAGGGCTGTCGGTTAGCAGGGACAATAACTGTCTCATTGCCGTGATGACCAAAGCCATAACAGTCGAATATGCAACTCTTGCAGAGCATACAAAGAGCAAGAAAGTGCTCTGATGTAGCGGCAAGCTAGAGCTTGCAAGCATAGAGTAAGTGACTGCGCACCAGCCTTGCGAGTGTGGGCGGTGGGCCGTGGGTAGTCAGGGCTGATGGATGGAGCCGCCCTGGACGTCCCCTGGCGCCTGCGCCAGTAGAACCAGTAGAACAGGGCCAGCCCCACGACCATCGCAAGTCCCCCGCAGACTGCTCCGGCCACTACTCCGGCGTTTGAGCTACTATGCTTCTTGCCTCCTCCTGTCTGAGGCGGCGTGATTGCTGTGCAGGAACAGTAAATAAGTGACTCATTGGTCAATGCCCACAAAACCCTTGTGCACCTTGGGACAACTGAGCCTTGCTTCTGTACCATCAGTTGCTCATGTAAACCAGCTCCTCATCCTCTTCTGCTTGCTCCTGCGAGCTACTATTTAACTGACTGGAGGTTCAGAGTTAATTGCCAGAATGCCTTGGTTGTGGTACTCGAATCAGATCTCCACTCAAACTCAACCTCCATCACAATTGTCTTGGTGAAAGCTGCCAGGATGAACCTATACTGGGGACAGTGTCTGACCTGTGACTGTGTAATTCTGGTACTCTGAGGACAAAGTGAGGCGATGTGATTGGATCTTTTCTGTGATGTCCTTCACAGCCTTATTGTCTAGTGACATGCCCTGCAGAATCCAATTTACCTCTGAGTTGCAGCAAGTACATGCAGGACACATTCAGCTGCTACCGTCAAGGATTGGCTTGCACAATCCATGCAGTGCACAGGATGCTTAAGGATAAGCCTGACCTTGAGCGGGAGGACATTGATGGTGAGGATGACACTTCCAGCCTGCCGCTTGACCACCTGGAGCTGTCGCTCCTCCAGGCCCAGCTGGCCAGCCAGCTCTTGGAGCAAACGGCCCTCCATGGTCCAATTGTAGCTGGCGTACTTCAGGTCGACAAAGCGCAGCACGAGCACCAGGGGGAAGACGCACAGGCAGCTAGACGTATTGAATGGGCTTTGGACCTGGTTTTGCGGACAGGGCCTGCAGGCTAGCGGAGACAGCGGGGGTGCTGCAAGGGGCGGAGGAGTGATGGTTGCGTGAGGAGGGGGCTGAGGTGTAGGCTGAGGAGATGCTGCAAGCGGAGGCGGAGGACTTTGAGTGTAGGGAGGGAGTGCAGAGGGAGGAAGGACGGGAGGCAGCAGCGGGCTGGCGGGCATGGGCACAGATGGCGGATACGCGGGAGAAGGAGCGGCCTGACTTGTAGTGGGCGCGCCGATGGGCGCGCCCCGCATGACCTGGCTGTTGGGAGGGTAGGCTCCAGGCGGGGCTTGTGGAGGCTGCTGCTGTGGAGCAGGAGCTGGTTGTAACATGACAATGGAGGGCGGAGGTGAGGATGGTGGAGAGCTGCTGGGGTTTGGGTAGAGCATGGGTGCTGAAGCTGGAGCTAGGGGTGTCGGAGTCCCAGTAGCAGCCGGCGGACTTGCGCTTGCAGGTGGCAGGGCCCCAGGCAAGGAGGGAGGCTCTGCTGGCGGCACACTGGAAGGAGGCGGGCTTCCAGGAGGAGGGTTCCCAGGAGGAGGGCTTCTGGGGATGGAGGGAGGAGAGGGAGTCGGCGCCGTTGGCGGATGCTGCGGAGGCGGCGCCTTGGAGGGTGGTGGAGGCTGCGGAGGTGTGGTCTTAGAGGCAGGCGGAGGTTCAGACAGTGGAGCCTCTGAAGAGGGTGGAGTCGCGTTGTCTGGGCACGGTTCTCCGGGAGTAAGTGCGCACAGATCGTTCCCAGGTGTGATCCTGGAATATGAACAGGAGCCCCATGAGAAGGTCATTCCGTCCTGCCTTCCACTACCAATGATGAAGGCCACATTCTTGGCATTGCACCAGCGCCAAGGCTAGGCTAGCTGTAGTCCGAGCATCAATCGCAATAAGGGAACACAGCAATCAGTGGTATTAGTAACCTCAAGTCTGGTATGTTGCTGAAGCTGGCTGGCACACTCCCCGTGAAGCTGTTGTTGTAGAGGTGCCTGCATGCACGAGCAACAAGGCCCATCAAGTCATCACGAGCTTGGGAGACCACAGTAGCCTTGAGTAAAATTGGCCATGAGAGGGCTGGCTCGTTGCCTCTCACAATTTAGCAGCCTGGACGTGATCTTTGTGCAACATACGGCATGTTGTATTCGTGAAATAGTATGGTACTAAGCAATCTCAAACTTCCAATCACGGGGCGGATGGGGACTGATGAGCAGTCAGGCAAGGCTGGGCTCACATCTGCAAGCAGGACTTGAGATTGCCCAGCTCGCTTGGTAGCTTTCCACTGAGCTCGTTGTTGAAAAGCCACCTGGGAAACTCCATCACAACAACAAGCTATCCTTCAGGACCTCCGTCGTCAACAAGCACATGGCTTGTCCGCGCGGAGCGGTGTCAATGCAGGGAGGTGCCAGGGGTCCTCACAAGATCTGGAGCGAGTCGAGCTGGCCGAGCTCCGGGGGTATGTGGCCGTAGAGCGCGTTGTTGTAGAGATACAGCTGCTGCAGGTCCGCCAGGTTCCCCAGCTCCTTGGTGAGCTTGCCCTTGAGGCCCAGCCCGCTGAGATCCCTGAGCACGCACTTGCCGGAAGGCCATCTCGTCAATGGAGAGCGCCGAACGGTGAGACCGTCACAGACCACCCCCAAGGAGGCCTCGTGTGATCAATGACTAGAGAGCTAAGCCCAGTGAGTCGAGACGCAAGGGTGCGTTACAAGTGAGTGATGGCGCCGTCGGTGCAGGCGACGCCCCGCCAGGTGCCGTCGCAGGGGTCCTGGCCGCTCCACGTCCCGAACACGTCCGATTGGCCGGGGAACTCCGCCATGAAGGCCGCGAGCGGCTCCGAGGACGGCGCAGCGGCCACGGCCGCCGCGGCGCCCGCCGCCGCTAGCACTGCGAGCCAGGCCCGGAGCGGCGGCCGGCCCCGGGGCGCCATCGCGGCAGCCCCGCGGCGCCTGCCTGCGGCCAGCGGTCTCTCCGCGATCGACGGTGCGTGGCAGCTGCCAGGCCCGAAAGCTGCAGCGCTGCACCTCGTTTTCTACGCCAAGCTCGCGCGCTCAGACGAGGCGTGAGGCGGGGACAGGGGCGCAGGAATGGCGGGGGGCGGGGGTAGCGAAGGGGGGGG
>WELB01000077.1:552101-578139 GCA_009602725.1 Spirogloea muscicola | reverse complement strand
GGCGCCCACACGCGAGCGGGCGCGCCGGGATGTCTGCGCCCTCCCGCGGCCGCCTTCGGCACTGAGGCGCCGGCCGCCCGCGGCGCGGCCGGCCTCCCCTCCCAATGGCAGGGCCGGCGGCGAAGGCCGGCCCCTACGCTGCCCTGGCTTGGCTGGCCCTTCTCGTCTCCTTAGCTACGGCCGGGTCGGCCGCCGCCCGGCCCACTGATGTCTACCTCATCAACTGCGGGGGGGCGGCCTTCACCGACATCTTCGGACGGCAGTGGACTGCGGACTCCAACTACACGGGTGGAGTCCGTGCTGTAGCCACGGCCATTGACATCGCAACCCTCACAAACGACCTGCAGGGCTCAGCAGGTTACTGCCTTGTCCTCATAAGCAGCTTCATACTGATTCTTCCTGTCAGAGGGAGGGCAGGTGAAAGACTGAATAGTGTTTGAGGCCGCTATACAACTTTCTCTTGAGGGGCAGGCTTCACGAAGGATGCCATGTGCTCTGCAATGCTAGTGTTATGACGTGGGCGCGGTCTTGTCGTCGTAGACGCAGCCTGCATGTCTTTTGTCCTAATAAAGTGACCAGCATCAGGCAATCAAGTCCAAAGTCCATAGTGTTACTGTGCCTTATGCAGATTCGCCAACTCATTGCCAAACAGGCAACTTAGTAGGCAACTTAGTAGGTTCAGTGTGGAGCACTTTTACAGCATGTGCTCTTTTGGGTGGGTAGCATCGTGTTGCGACATGTCATAAGGGGTCATAAAGTTGAGTACTGAAGGTCGGTGAAGGCGACTACCCAGTTATGCCATGCAAACCTTTAGGCCTTCCACATAACTTACTTACACAGTCATCTTCAATGTGCTGAGTACATTCTCGAAGGCTCAGGGTGTGTGTGTGCTTGTGTTGTGTGTATCGCAGATCCTCAACTATATGCAACTGCTCGTGCCTTTAGCCTGAGGCCAACGGATGCCACGAACGAAAGCCTCTCTGCAGGCTCTTATAATTTGACCACAGACTCGAAGGGGCAATATCTTCTGAGACTCCACTTTGCTTTCCTACTTTACCAGGCCCCAGCATTTGATGTCCGCTCAGCAACTTTTGCAGTTGTTGCAGGCGGGATTTCTCTTTTTCCGTCCATGAATGTTATCACCAGATTGCAAGATGTTGGTCGTTCAGGTAAGCTGGAAATCTCTGTACTCTCACCTGCACGGTCAATGATCATGACCTTACATTTTTGGAGTCAAATTGCTGGCAAGAATTGGTGAAGTCTCATCAATGTCTTGCTCTGCTGCGCAGAGGTCCGAGAGTTCCTCCTTCCAAGACTTGGAACGCCGTACATTCTTGTTGACTTCCAGCCTACCACAAGAAGCTCATTTGTGTCTGGCATTGAGCTCATCAATGTTGCGACAGTGTTGGATACAGGAGCAGTAAAGGGTGCAGGCAAACATCCTCATGGTGACATTCCAGCCAAGATCTTCAATGGAAGCCTATATGGCAACAAGGTCACTCCACAAATGCTGCTGGAAACACTTCATAGGATCAATTGTGGTGGAAACGTGGTGACCCCAGATCTTGATTCTGTGGGGCGTACATGGGCAAAGGACTACGGATGGGCCAAGTGAGGATATAGGAAGCCAACATAACTCCCCAATAGTACTCCTCAATGTTTCCAAACATGCATTCATATGCATACCGGCCACTCTGTGCCCAGCAATGGCTGACTTTACAGTTGTTGTTCACATAACCTTGAAGAGTCTTCTTTAGGGGCTATTGTAAGGCGATACCTGGGTCTTGTCTTGCAGTCTGGGCTCGACTATCTTTTCCACAAGCAATGACATCAACGGGACTGGCATTGGACCTGCATTGCTTCCACAAGTTGTCTACCAGTCACAACGAGCAGCAATTGCACTCTCTAATTTTCAGCTATCGTATGCTCTGCACGTGGACCCGGGTTTTCAGGTTATAATCATATCTCCCTTTTGACCTAGATAATGACAATGGCCTCCGTGCATGCTGTTTCTGCCAGCCCGCACAGGGCCTAGAATGTCTGCTATCATTCTAGTCAATAACGAACAAGCACGACTATTTCTTCACCCATTTAAGAGTCGTGACATTCAGGAGCATGATGACATTCTTGCATGTTGTTGCCTTTGCTTTCGCTGGTACATTGTGCTGAGCTATTGTTATGACGGTTGTCGGCGGCAGTACTTGGTCAGGATGCACTTTGATGACATTAGTTCAGAAGATGGAACAAGCAATTCTACTCCTTCTCCCGTAGGGGATCAAAGTTTTGACTGCCTTATCAATTACAGCCCAGTGCTCATCAATTTCAGTCCTCAAAAGAGTGCTGGTGGAACTTTTTCAGCAATATACAAGGATTACTTTGCAAGCTCCTCCCGCAGCGTAAGTCTGGTCATCATGCCTTCATGTTATTCGAGCTAGCTTGATTCCTGCACTGAGATATAGCTTCCAGATCAGGTCAGTCTGTACTGAATTCGGTCTTAAATGCAGATACCTCTATACTCACATGATGACCTTTGTGACTTTGTGGCAGTCTCTGCTTGAGATTGATCTTGCACCGTCCCTTCAGTCTGGGTTGTCAATGGGCCCAACAATCTGCGGGGTGGAGATCTTTAAGGTATATTGTATACAGTGCAAATAGTGGTCACACTTGTGAGACAAGTGTACGTCGGTTTGCATACCGTAGTAGGATGTATCGCACAATACATTGTCATCCTGGGGTGTATTTCACTCTGCACAAGTCGTATATTGACTACACAATCAAGTAGCATGACAAATCTTCCTTCCAATGTCTGTGGTCGGTAGCAAATTCCATGATGTTTGCTGGAGGTAATATAAAGCCCAATTGTAGCTGGTAACTGCTCTTAAGTGCATCTCAGCTGGTCAAGCTTGTCATATAAGTCGTGCTCACTGCTGTTTCAGGTAAGGGTCATCAGCGCAAAGCTGCAGGCTAGTGGGCCACCTGAGAAACCACAATCACCCATGATGAGGGCACCCGTACCTCCTTCAGTGACAGCCAGTGCCCCAAGCCCTGCAAATCTCTCCAGCGTCTGGTCCAGAGAAGCGCAGACTCTACTGGCCATCAAGTATCTATTGGGCAATCCCAAGAGCCTCAACTCCTGGGGTGCCAACACGATGCCCTGCGACAAGAACCCGTGGGCAGGTAAGCATGGCACCATGGATGTCATACATCGACACAAAAATACTGCAGTGTATGTTTGTGGGCCTTATTCATGAGATTCTTACTTGCACATGACAACTGCAATCTGCCAAGCTCGTGATATGCTTTCATTGTGAACATGCAGGTGTTGGTTGCAGTGGCACTGTAGTCACGTCCATCATATTGCCGGTATGCACTTCACCTCTGCTGTTGCTGGGCTTGATCAGCGTTTGTTATGCCTTTCTGACATGCTGGATGGAGGGGTTACAAGAGAGCATTGCACCTTGTTAAGCTCATAATCTAGGTCAATGCAGGGAAGCAGTCACATTCACCTCATATACATACCAGCTGAAGACCCCACTAACATACATTCCTGAGCATGCAGCACTTTGGGCTCTCTGGGGCGCTCCCTAGTCAGCTGGCTAATCTCCAACATCTCCGGGACGTCTGGCTCAATGATAATGAGCTGACTGGAACATTGGCATCCACTATTGGCCAACTGAAAAGTCTTACGACTCTCAGGCTGCATAACAATACTCTGAAAGGCTCAATACCAGCAGCCTTTGGCCAGTTGACTTCCCTCCAGGAGCTGACTCTAGATTCCAACGACTTTTCTGGTCTGTTATTGGCCTGCTTTGATCAAGCATTCCACTTGGCTGCATGTCGATTTCTCCTGCATTTTGAAGTGGTGCTTGCAGTTTTTGAATGGTGCTTCATCTGTCAATATCTCCTCTAGTTGCAGACTAAAGGAAAGGATCCTTCTGGGCATGTTGCAGTTTTCTCACTAACTTCTAAGTTTACGTCCCACGCAGGTCCCCTGCCCCTGGGCTTGCTGAATCTGCCATCCTTAGCTAACAGTGGCGATAATTTCTCAATCGCTCGCTTTCTGCCTGGCAATGCCAAGTTGTGCATTCCATCAGATGTTCATGTGCTGGTTCAGACAGGCTTACCTACTTGTCAAGAGGGTAACAATGGCAAGGGTGGCAATGTGGGAACTATTGCTGGTATTGTGGCGGCTGTTTTAGGGACCTTGGGTGCCGCCTGTCTTGTGGCAACATCTATAATCTGCTGTCACTGCTATAGGCGCAAAAGGTGTGAAGCTTACTCTTGTGTGCCTTTGCTTTAGAGGCGTTGCTGCAGTGCATGATGCATCATGTTTTGCAAACCCTTTTGGACACTACAATACGACAATGTCGTTTGAGAAGCCTGCTTTTCATCGCTGTTTGCCATGCAGCAGACACAGGAGGACTTGTATGCACCTAATTAGTCCAAGTACACCTTTGATGCTCGGCTATGTATCTGGGCTTGTTTTGTGTGAGGGGATGCATAGAGTGCATGATGTGTTGCTACTAAATAACAGCTGGATGTGCTCATCAGGAGGATGGAAAGGTCGCAGTTGTTAGTAGGACGGATGAGCCGCACAAGAAGCACCAGCAGCCTTAACACTCAGAGTCTGGGCATCATGGCTGGCAAGGACTTCACACTGGGCGAGATGAGAAGGGCCACGAAGGACTTTGCCAATTCCTGTATCATCGGTTCCGGTGGCTTTGGCAACGTCTACCGGTACAAGGCCACTCCTGTTTCCATATCCATATTCCTAGTTTTGCCTTCATAGTTGATCTTGCTAGCTATGCAAAGTGGCAGCCAAACTCATGCCTGCAGATAGTTGGCTGGCGTATAAGATTTGAGGTCTTTAGAGAGGATGCAGTAATTTTCCACAGTACTTTCACCATCATCATATGACGCTGTCCCTGGATGGATACAGTGGTACCTTGCCAACAGGTCACGTGGTCGCAGTCAAGAGGCACATACAAGGGAGCGGGCAGGGCAGCGTCCAGTTTTACATGGAGCTTGAAGTGCTGTCCAGAGTCCGACACCGGCACCTCGTGTCCCTCATTGGCTACTGTCGCGAGCGCGGGGAGATGATCCTTGTGTAAGCGCTTCACATGCACAACCCCAGCTCAGTATTAGAAAGACCTTGCCATCTGATGTTCGCTGGGTCTCCTCCTCTTGTTTGACGTATGGTGCACATTTTCGCCCCTTTTGCAAGTATGTTTGTAACAGCTGTGCTTGTCTGAGGTTCATTTTAGATGGGCTCGCATGTTCTGAACCCAAAGACTAACCACCGGTAGACGCTCTTCATCAGGTATGAGTTCATGTCGCGGGGCACGCTGAGAGAGCACCTGGTGGGAGACACCCCCACGCCAGACGTGCCCCTGGGCTGGAAGAAGCGCCTCGAGATCTGCATCGGTGCTGCTAAGGGCGTTGACTACTTGCACCGTGGCTTGGCCCCTCCAATTATCCACAGGTGCTCAAAAGATGTAATGCACACCAGGCTCTTCATACTTGGTGCTGTAAAGTCTGATTGCTTGCAATAGCTTGTTTGTTGATCACAAATGTGCTGCTGTACATCACAGGGATGTGAAGTCTACCAACATCCTTCTGGACACAGATTTCTCGGCCAAAGTGGGGGATTTTGGCCTCTCACACCTTGGGCCGCAGAAGGACGAGACCCATGTGTCAACGGCTGTGAGGGGCAGCTTTGGTTATGTTGACCCTGAATATTACAAGTGGCTCAAGCTCACAGACAAGAGTGACGTGTATAGCTTTGGAGTTGTGTTGCTAGAGACCATCGCTGGGAGAAAAGTCATCGATTTAACACTGTCCATGGACACATTGCAGGTGAAAATTGGATATTGCTCCTGCATCACAGCAGTCCTCACAGCACGTGCTGCATCTTGGCTCCTGCAAATTCTGTGTAGGTGCTCGTTGTAGATTTTGAGTCATTGTAGCCCTCCACTTAATCGATTGAACCTTGTTAAATATGTCACCAGGTCAATCTTGTGGAGTGGGCAAAGCCACACATGGTCAGCGGAAATTTTGAGGCAATCGTGGACCCCAAGCTCAAGGGCGCCTACGCCACTGCCTCAATGGCGAAGGTCGCGGAAGTTGCCAATGCGTGCTTGCAAGTAAATCCTGCTCCTTCTCGCTGGGATGCATCATTTGGACTTGGCACCAGGCACTAGACTCTCTTCAGTGTCTACAATTATGTAGCTTCCCATATCATAGTGTCTGCCTGCATGGAGCTTTGGTAAGCATGGTGCCAATTGTGGGTGCCATTAAGGCGTGCAGATTTGACTATCAATTAGTCCACTTAGTCTGTACCACTACTATTTAGTATCCTCTATGATGAACTTCCAGAACAAAAATACCGATGCAAAATTGCTTTGCTCATCCAGGAACCATCAAGCTTGCGACCATCCATGGAAGAGTGTGTGCGGGGCTTAGAAGAGGCCCTTCGATTAGAGAGTGCGGCCTTATAGCAAGAGTGGAGCATTTCACAGAGCAGCACTCCCTTGTACCCTTACAGCAAACCTTTCCAACAGATCTTAGATATTCTACATTGACATTTTGGTTCCTCCAGAGCTCGAAGTAGCTCCTGGCTTGTAGGTATATACGCTACTTTTGAGTGGATCGACAATAGTGATACAGTTTCTTCAGTTTTTGAAGCTGCGCCTTGTGGCGAAGTGTGACAGTGTTGCTAAAGATGCGTGCCCATGAGCTCCTGATTAGTCATATGTTTACCCCACTTTTGGTGTCAAAGCAATGCATGCTTTGTATTGCAGTGCACTGCAACACAATGCACTGCATCGTCCAGCTACCAAGGTGCCAAGCCAATATATTTTGGCAATCTGGGTTTAACATGGCACAACCTGCCCAAGATGCAAGCCCTGATGACACGGCAATTCATGCTGGCCTGACGAAAGCATTACTGGTGGAAGGCTAAGGGCTCTTCCAATCGAGTTGTGATTATACCACAACAACGTGAAGAACTGGAAAAGCAAGCCATGAACTACGACTTCCGAGGGTTGCAACTCTGTCTAAAAGCAGAGTCACAAGCTTGGAGTGTTGAGGTCCAGATCTCTTCATTGTTGGTGCCGCACCTCTTGGCTGCATCTAAGACTCACTGCTCCCCAACTTTTCCAATCTGAATCCTCAGCTGGGCGTTTGCCCCTCTTCAAAGCAAAGCGCCCGTCTCCGGAGTACAATTTGATATCGATATGGCGAGAAAGAGAGAAAGATCAACTAGCACAGGCTCCGCCTGGCAGCACACAGAGATCAGACTTGCATGGCACTGCACGCATCCAAGGTGGGTGGCAGCTATAGCTAGGGTGCACAGGAGCAGCAGCGAGGACCTCAGATTCAGCAAGATGCTCGAAGTAACTTGGCACCCCTCAGTCACTAGGAGCGCGACCACGGCCCACTGCGCTGAGTGAGATGGTTACCCAGCCTTTGCATTGGTTCATGATACTACCGCAATTGACAGAATGATTCCCCAGCCGCAATTGCTGGTCTCTAATATTCATATCCAACAAATTGACTGATCAATACTTGGCACGTGCTAGTTTGCACCTTATCATCATGATAAGGTGCAAAATTCCCAGCAATCTCGTGCCAGCACCAACTTTGTGGGTCTACTTGCACGCACTTCACAACTGAAGGCCCACCAACCACTCCAATGGTTGCTGCCATACGAAGCTATTGAGCACTTTCGGCAGCTCACATTACTGAGATTGAACTTTGGCATGACAAGATGGCTTCTTGTTGTCTTGCCAGAAGCTCAGGGCATTCTAGTGTCCCACAACCATTCGTTGCACTGTTCAGAATGCGGCTCTCATTCAATCTGCAGCGTTCCCAGGCTCTAGCCACACATCAGCGTGCTGGGCGCGTGCTAAGCCAGGCCACTGGCTTGCGGGGTGGTGATCCGGTACCCCAGACTAATCTGGTATTATATATATGCTCACTCGTGCGTACTAGAGTCCTTCTTCACTTATTTTCCGGCTTCGCTATGTTAGCCCCTGTCGAAGTTTTCCTTATTCTTACAAAGTGTATTGACTTTTGCCATCCCTCTCCTTTTATGCGCATTTGCGCACCTTCTCTTCTTAGAGGGGCATTGTAGTGATGCTTGCCGCGATAACAATGCCCCAGAGAAAGGGGTTTACTATTCACCTGTAACACAATCATATAGCAGTCTGTCTAAGCTGTTACTTGAAGACCAACACAGCAGCTGGAACCCGTGCATGTCAGACTTGCACCTGTCAAGCTGCCTACTCCTAAACAGTCCTCAGCATCTAGCCGACTGCAAAAACGGCAGACTATCTACAACCATGACACCAGAGAGAGAAGCAAGCATTTGGACACAAGTGTCTCATTCTCCAAAAGCAGAGTTGCATGTGTAAACTTCAGTGACAAGGTACAATCACACTTTTATCAATTCATGCTGACTTGTTGAACATCGTCAGGCACCGTATGAGGCAGTGCTTGTCTCCGTGAAGAAGCAATAGCCACTATCGACAAACAACCGACTGTTACAATCTGCCCTTCTGCGATAATCATCAGAGTGAGAACGGCCGCCTGCCCTACAGCAGAGGCCCGCATGCGCAAGATGGTTTCTGCGGGCAGGTTGTAGCAGAGTCACACAATTGCATTGGCGGCACTTGCAATCCGCGGCCACAGGTCGGCGCACTCCTTGCCAATGGGGCCTGTAACGGCGGAACCTGGAAGAGCACCCCAAAGTCCAACACATCAGCTCCTTGCACAGACAATCACCTGCATATAACATACTATGCAGACGACTGATGCAAGCAAAGTGGCTGGATGCAACATCGAGAAAATTTGGAGCATAGCAGCTGATGTGAAGGGGCGACAAGGTGCTGCCAAGGACAAAGCCCCGCATACCCTTCATCTCGCCCTTGGGGTTCACGATGACGCCGGCATTGTCTGCACGACGAGGAAACAGGCCAAGTCATGCTCGTCCGCTTGTATTGAGTAGTAGCAGCAAAGCAGGCGGACGGCTGCCCACAGTCGGCAAACCCCATCTAATTGGTGCGAGGTCGGGGTTTAAGGGGCTGCCCACCCTCGAAGTACATGAAGACGCCGTCCTTCCGGCGCCAGGGCTTGCGCTGGCGCACGATGACGGCGGGCATGACCTTCTTGCGCAGGTCGGGCTTGCCCTTCTTCACGGTGGCCATCACCATGTCGCCGACGCAGCCGGCGGGCAGGCGGTTGAGGCGGCCCTTGATGCCGCAGACGGACATGATGAANCTATCTGGCGGCGCCGTGCTCGCCTGCCGCGGGGGGGCCCTGCCCGGCTTCCCTCGCCCGGGCGGGTGGCGGGGGCCGCGGGGGGGCGCCGCTAACCTGGCGGCGCTGTCAAACTGGCGGGGGCCCCCGCGGCGGCTGGGGGCTTAAACCCGCCTTATACCCCCGACCCCGGTGCCCAACAAAGCGAGCATTCAGTGATTGATTCAGAGTGTGCGGCTGCTGATACTATGAGGAACGGCTGTGTAACCCAGCCAGGTGCATCAGAGGGTGTTGAAGACTGTATTAGCGGAGCCACAAGCTAGGCAGACAGGTTTCTCCTCGCTGTGCAAGCCAGAAGAAAGGGCTCGCCCATTGAGGATAGGGGCTGGCAAGCCAGAGCTCGCTGCAAGGGCGCGACCGGCTCAGCGGTACGAAGCAAGAGAAAAGAGTAGGCGCGCGGAGAGCATGGAACCACAGGGAGGCCAATTCAAGCCAAGACATTGTTCAGGCAGAATCTAGTGCAGGATGAACAAGGCGCTAGAAAATCGAGCACTATGCTAAGGTGCCTAAGGTAACAGGGTGACAGCCGGGTCGCTGGCGCAAGTGTATCGAATGCGCCTGGCCGTCTCGCTGCAGAGGTCCATGGCCCGGGCGCTGCACCTTCGTGCCGGCAGAGCCCTCGCTGCTGCCTCTGGCTCTGGCCAGGGGACCCACTTCCAGGAGCCCAGCATCTCTGATCTGCGGCTGCTTAGCAGGGGTTACTGAGTGTCTCGTAGCAGCTTTGTTTCTGTTACTTAGCGCTTCCCCTGGCCCCCTTCTCGTACTCTGTTCATTCTTTTTCGGGCTGGTTGTTCCAGCCCCTATTCTCAATGGGCGAGCACTTTCTTCTTCTTTCGACAATGATACCCACCCACGGCCACGGGTGAGCACATCCACATCCGACAAGCTAACTTGCGGAGCCGCAGATCAAGCGAGAGCCGCATTCTGTGATGAGCAACCAATGCTTGTGGATGAACAACATTGCCCTAAGCTACCGGCCTGACAACAAGAAGCTATCTGTCATGCCAAGCTCGATCTCCTTGAATGTGAGCTGCCGCTTTACAGCTTTTATGGCAGCTACCATGGGGAGTGATTGATAGGCCTTTCACTTGTGACGTAGATTTGGGCCTGCAAGTGGATGCACAAAGGTGGTACTAACACGAGATTGCTGAGGACTAGTGCAATAATACCCTGTACCAAGCATTGCTCAGTGATTTGTTGAATATGAATCACAAATCAGCCCAGATGCGGCTGGCGATCCATTCTATCATATGCAGTAGTATCATGGACCAATGCATGGGCTGGGTAACCATCTGAAACAGCCAAGTGGGCCGTGTTAGGGCTCTAGTGACTGATGGGTGCCCCGGTACTGCTGGCATAATGCTGACTCTGAGGCGTCCGCTCTGCTGCTCTGCTACCCTGGCATGCAAACCTGCATCATCTTGGCACCTTGGATGCTGAAAGATGCAGTGCAGTGTGTTGCAGTGCACTGCAATGCAAGGCATGCATTGCTTCGATACCATCAATGGGGGACAAATATGATCCGCCAGGAGCTCATTGGCACGCATCTTTAGCAACACTGTCAACAACCTCCACGGGCGTAGCTTTTCAAGTGATGAACCGCTATCGCCATTCTTTATCCAGTCACAAGTAGCGTGAATACCTACAAGCCAGGAGCTACATTGAGCTCTGAGGGAACTAAAAAGGTTATTGGTAAGGTTTGTCAAAGATCTGGTGGAAAGGTTTGTTGTAGGGTACAAAGGAGTGCTGCTCTGTGAAGTGCTCCACTTCCTCTAGAAGGACGCACTCTCTATTTGAAGCGCCCCTTGTAAGCCTCGCACACGCTCTTCCATGGACAATCGCAAGCGCGATGTCTCCTGGATGAGCATAGCTCTCAACTCTCAGTCCTTGGCTCTCACCTGCATCAGTCTTCTGCCTCTGGAAGCTCATCATACGCCTCAATCATCATATGAGTACTCTGAGTCCTCATCTGATGGGGCCCTCAGCGCGTCCTCAATCAGCTCCAACCGCTTCTGCGCCGCCAGCCTGCAGCACAATGAACGAAATCACCGCCTCGGACCTAGAGTAAGGGAGAGGTTGAGCGCCATCCAAGGGGCTGAAGCTAGAACATCATAAGGCCTGGAACACAAGTTCCCTGAAGCTTCACAGTTGGCACTTCCGCTGGACTGGCTGTGCTGACCTCTCGCGAGCAAGTGCAGTATTCTCCTGGATGGCCTGCACGCCCTCACAGTCGTCTGGAATCTCCGGGACAAAGTATGTAGGGGTCCACACCGAGCGGGCAGCGGCACCTGATTTACGCAGCGTATCTATCACGACTTCGAGGCCAACTGCAAGCTTCATGCCGAGCTCCGAGGCTTTGTACTCATCCATATCCTCACGTGGCGGCATTGGGTAGTGCCACGGAGCCTGCGCAGCAGCGGCAGCAGTGGCGGTCATGGCCGCGGCCATGGCCGTAGCCATGGTGATGGCAGCGGCAGCAGCAGCAGCGGCAGCGGCAGACCTGGAAGGCCTGTCGGCGGAGCTGAGCGTACATGGCGCGATTGAAGGTAAGTATCACCCCATCCATTCGCGGCCCGTCACCTGCGGTGCCTTCTGGCAAGAGGGCGTCCATGCGTGCCGCCACAGCCATGCTCTCGGCATCGCAGCTGAAAAGAGCCTCTACAGCGGCGGCGAGCAATTCCAGCACCTCCTCCAGTGCCCGCGCCGCTGCAGCTGGGAGCCGGCAAGGCGCCCAGTACTTACTAGCCAGCGCGCGCCACGGGTGACCTTGGATCTGCCGCTTGATTGCTGCCTGCAAGGAGGCAAGCCCAGTGAAGGGGGAAGGTTGGACAATAAGGATGGAAGAGAGAGGAGGGAAGGGGACAGAGAGGGGGCAAGAGTGGGACCGAAATATGCGCCGGCGAGAGGAGGGAGGGAGGATGAAGTGGACGAGGGTGGAGAGGCGAGAGGGGAGGGAGGAAGGGCCAGGGGACGTCAGCGGCGAGTGACAACGGCCATGGAGCTGCCAAGCCGGCCTCCGAGGGAGCAGGCACCTGCACGGCTGGGAGGGCCTCGGTGGACATCGCGGGGTTGCGCACTGCCGCAAGCGCCGCCTTCAGCCTCAGCGTTTCAGGCGCATCGGATCACGGGACAATGTGCACGGCGCCACCGCGCAGGAACATACTGCAAGGCCCCCACAGACAACAGGCAGTCAGGAGATCAAGCTTTGACTTTGAGGTGCCCCCTATGTGTGAAGCCCTCTTAATGGAGCGCATCTGAAAGCTGCAGTATCGCATCACGGGCACGAAGATAACCGCCACCAAGCTGCCGCCGCTGCCGTTGGCTATGAGCAATCGCAAGCGGAGCCGACCGATTGGTGCTGGTCTGGGGCTGGATCCACTTGGGCAGCGCGTCCGCAGCCTCGTTGAGCAAGACGTCGCCGTAGGCGTCTATCACCGCCGCCGTGACATTCCGCAGCTTCACGGTCGCCAGGCGGAGCAGCCACACGACCAGCCACTTGTTCTCTGCGCCCGGCCCTTCACCACGTCGGGGTCGAGCAGCGCCAGGAGGAATGGGGACTGGAGAGGCTGGCATTGGGAAGGAAGGAGGGCGATGAGGGAGAAGGGCCGAGGTGGGGCCGCACCGGTGTCGTTGTCGAAGTGCGTGCATCCGTAAAGGTGCGGCGGCGATGCCTTTGGCGCAGCTGGCGCGGCGGCGGCGGCGGCGTCGACCCACCACGGCGGCCGCCAGGCGGGGCCGGACACGACGGGCGCGACGGCGAAGCCGTCCTTCCGCCAGACGAAGGCGTCCAGGCCGACGGCGGCGGGCAGCGCGTTCACCTCCGCCGCCAGCGCGTCGAGGCCGAAGCCGCCAGCCGCCTCGTCCGGGAAGAGCGCGTACTCCATGCTGTACTTGACGCTGTAGCCGCCGCCGCCGCCGCCGCCGCCGCGGCCCGGCGCCATGGCCGCCGTCGTCGCCACCAGGGAAAGCAAAGACTGCGGCTGCTGATATTGTAGCATTATCGTGCTAACCGACACTCAGTAGTTAGCGGTTAGCGAATGATGTGACAGTCGATATCCATAGGTTCCGGGAGTCGGACGGGTGTCAAACCGTACGGGGTAGCCTGTCCGCCCTGAACACTCTTGCCCGCTACTATAAAAAAGAGAGCGGCTGTGGAAGCAAGCCAGGTGCATACAGATCCTTTGTATTTCCAGTTTGTACTTGGCCACTCAGGCCCTTCATCATTCAATATAAACCCCCTTGTTTTTTACATACAGAAGAAAGCTCTTCCATACAGAGGGGGTTCATGACTACAGTAGCGGAGCCACAGGCTAGGTAGACAGAAGAAAGCGGCTGCTGATATGAAAGAATCGGCTGTGAAATGCCAGCCAGATGCATACAGGTGTTCATGACGGAGCCAAAGGCTAGGCAGACAGGGCGCCCTCAATACCCCCAAAGAAGAAGAGAGAAGAAAGTGCTCGCCCATTGAGAATAGGGGCTGGAATAATAAGAGAACAGGGCGCTCTCGTGCCGGCAGAGCCCTCGCTGCTGCCTCTGGCTCTGGCCAGGGGACCCACTTCCAGGAGCCCAGCATCTCTGATCTGCGGCTGCTTAGCAGGGGTTACTGAGTGTCTCGTAGCAGCTTTGTTTCTGTTACTTAGCGCTTCCCCTGGCCCCCTTCTCGTACTCTGTTCATTCTTTTTCGGGCTGGTTGTTCCAGCCCCTATTCTCAATGGGCGAGCCCTTTCTTCTCGTGTGAGACCACGTCCATCGTCCTTGAGCAGTCCCTTCATTCTAGAAACAGAGAAATTTTCTTCCTAACCAGATCGACACGCCTAGTTCGAGGGACCCCCGTTGCGAATGTGCTTACCTTTGTACTTGGCCACACATGGCCCTCCATCTCTTAATTACACACACAGTCCCGTTGCGAAGGTGGACGTTGCGGGCATCACCCCGGTGCCACTTGATCTCCCGCCTCCTTGGACCTTGTCCAGTCTATCTAGGCTGGCTTTTACAGCCACTGCCTTGTATCGCAAGAGCTGTTGACCTCACGAACATCGGTGACGTAGGAGTTATGGGAGCCCGTGCATGCATGCCTATGGCACAGTGATAGGAGCCGAGCCCCACGTCCTCCTTGCGTGGCGGCGACGACGGCGGCCATGGCCGCGCTGCCCTCGCCCGGCGCCGCGGGGGCCGACGGAGGCGGAGGCGGCGGCGGCGGCGGCGTGGCGGCCGCGTTAAGTACTTCGTGGAGTACGCGCTCTTCCCGGACGAGCCGGCTGGCGGCGGCGGCCTCGCGGCGCTGGCGGCGGAGGTGAACGCGCTGCCAGCCGCCGTCGGCCTCGACGCCTACNGGCGCTGCCTGGCGCCCGCCGCGCCGCAACGACGACGACGCCGCAGCCGCCACCGCACCGGCAGTGCCGGCAGCGCCGCCGCACCTTTACGGATGCACGCGGTTCGGCGGCAACATCAGTGCGGCCCCACCTTAGCCCTTCTCCATCGTCGTTCTTCTTCCTTCCCATGCCAGCCTCTCCATTTCCCTTGCCTCCTGGCGCTGCTCGACCCCAACGTGGTGAAGGGGCGGGCGCAGTAGACGAGTGGCTGGTCGAGTGGCTGCTCCGCCTGGCGACTGTGAAGCTGCGGAATGTCACTGCGGCGGTGAGTGACTTCGCCGGCGAAGTTCTGCTCATCGAGGCTGCGGACGCGCTGCCCTAGTGGATTGAGCCCCACACCAACTACAACCGGTCGGCCCCGCCTGCAATCGCTTATTGTGTTCGGCACCAGGGGCGGCACAGTGGCGACCATCTCTCTGGCCGTGATAGACTACTGCGACGGACTGTCGGACTGGTGCTTCAAGAGGAAGGTTTACTAACTTCGGGGCACTTCAAAACTACGGCTTCATATTCAAATCTCATGGCTTCGACTGCCTGTTGTCTGTGAGAGCCTTGCAGTGTGTTCCTGCGCGCTGGCGCCGTGCACATTGTCCCACAGTCCGTTGCGCCCAAGACGCCGCCGCTCGTGGCGGCCCTTGCGGCAGTGCGCGACCCCGCGGTGTCCACCAAGGCCTCCCTAGCTGTGCAGGTGCGTGCTCCCTCGGTGGCCCGCTTGCCAGCTCCACGGCTCGAACGCATCCTCTTGTCATTCGCCGCTAAATTCTCCACCCTCTTCCCACTTCTTCCTCCCTCCTCCGCTGATGCACATTCCTCCTCCCTCCCTCTTGCCCCCTCCCTGTCCCCTTCCCTCGTCTCTTCCTTATCCATTCTTATTGCCCACCTTTCCCCCTCCCCTTGGGCTTGCCTCCTTGCAGGCAGCAATCAAGCAGCACATTCAGGGTCACCCGCGGCGCGCGCTGGCTAGTGACTACATGGCGCCCTGCCGGATCCCAGCGGCAGCAAAGCGGGTACTGGAGGCTACAGATTCGTCAATGATCGGCGCCGCCGTGGACGCTCTTTCTGGCTGCGTTCCCAATGGCATGGCCGTCGCGGCACGCATGGACGCCCACTTCCCAGCCGGCACCGCCGGTGACGGCCCGCCAATGGTTTTAGTGATAGTTGACTTCGACCGCGCCATATACGCTCAGCTCCGCCAGCAAAACGTCCAGGTCTGCCGCTGCCGCTGTCACTGCTGCCGCTGCCATCAATGTGGCCACGGCCATGGCCACGGCCATGACCGCCACTGCTGCCGCTGCTGCGCAGGCTCCGCGGCACTACCCGATGCCGCCACGTGAGGATACGGTCGAGTATAATGCGGCGGAGCTCGGCATGAAGCTTGCGGTCGGCCTCAAGATTGTGATATACACGCTGCGGATATATGCTGCTGCCACCGCTGGCCCGGCGAATGCCTGGTTACGCGCTGCTCTGGAGGACCGCGGTCCCTTTGAGGGCAGGCTTCCCCCACTCTGCTGAGCACCACGAGGGCATGGCATGTGCCGGCTTGGCCTTCGAGGCGACTACTGCATCAGGTCGCCTGCAAGAGAGGTCAGCACAGACAGTCCGGCGGAAGTGCCTATGACATGAAGCTTCAGGGAAGTTGAGTTCCAGGCCTCATGTTTTCTAGCTTCAGCCCCTTGAACGAAGCTCAACCTCTCCGTTACGCTAGGTCTGAGGTGGTGCTTTCTTGCATCTGCTGCAGCTTGGCGGCGCAAAGGGCGTGGGGGCCGATTGAGGCCGCACTGAGGGCCCCCAGAGGATGAGGCCGCAAATAAATGCACATGAGGCGCATGATGAGCTTTCAGAACAAAGGGACTGTGCAGGTTGCCGTACTATCCAGGAAACATTGAGCTTGTGACCGTCCATGCTTGGAAGAGTGCGTGCAGGGCTTGGAAGAGGTGCTTTGATCAGAGAGTGCGTCCTTATGCCAAAAGTGGAGCAGATAAGGCGCATGATGAGCTTCCAGAACAAAAACACTGATGCAGGTTGCTGTGCTCATCCAGGAACCATGGAGCTTGCGACCGTCCATGGAAGAGTGTGCCCGGGGCTTAGAAGAGGCGCTTCGATTAGAGAGTGCGCCCTCATAGCGAAAGTAGAGCATACCACAGAGCAGCAATTCTTTGGACCGTACAACAAACCCTTACTACAGATCTTAGAAAAATTTACTTCTACATTACTTCTACAATCTCGCTTCCTCCGGAGCTCGAAGTAGCTCCTGGTTTGTAGATATCCACGCTACTTGTAACTGGATTGACATTAGCGACAGCGAATCATCAGTTCTGAGCCTCCGCCGTGGGGATTGTCGATAGTGTTGCTAAAGATGCGTGCCCATGAGCTCCTGGCGGATCATATATGTCCCCCATTGATGGTGTCAAAGCAATGCATGCATTGTCTTGCAGTGCACTGCAATACATTGCACTGCATCGTCCAGCATCCAAGAGGTGCCAAGACGATGCAGGTCTGCAAGCTAGGGTGCACCAGAGCAGCAGCGCGGACGCCTCGAAATGTCAGCGGTATGCCAGAAGTACTGGGGCACTCATCAGTCACTAGGAGCGCTACCACGGCCCGCTAGGCTGTGTCAGAAGGTTACCCAGCCCATGCATGGGTCCAAAATACTACCGCAATTGACAAAATGATTCCCCAGCTGCATTTGATATTTATTTTATAATACAAACGTAACGAATACATTGACCCATACTTGGCACGGGCTATAGTTTCCCTTTACTGTTACCTCAGCAGTTTGTGCCAGCACCAATTTTGTGCAGCTACTTGCAGGCCCGCACTTATGTCACAGCTGAAGGCCTATCAAGCACTCCCCATGATTGCTGCCATACGAAGCTGTTAAGAACTTTCGGCAGCTCACATGCAATCAGATCGAAGATTGGCATGACAAGTGGCTTCTTGTTGTCAGGCAGGTAACAAATGGAAACGAATGCTGCTGCTGATATTGAAGGAGCGGCTGTAAAAGCCAGCCAGGTGCATACAGAAAGTGTTCATGACGGAGCCACAGGCTAGGCAGACGGCGATCTTAGAACCCCTGTGTCAGCTGTAAGAAGTCAGATGAGCTGAGGGGAGAAAGAGCAACCCCGATGCGCATGCCAGAAGCTGCTGCCGGCGCGACCAGCTCGGCAGTGCAGAGCAAACGCTTGGGACCGCTGTAGGGACATGTATAGACGCAAGCGGTAGCAGGACGTAAGATTGAAAGGCACCGAGCCTCCAGGAACTGCTGCACCCTGTTAGCAGTGCCGCGGATTAGCTTGAGAGGCCAGCAGCAAAAGTAATGAGGACCACCGACCCCCATAACACCCGTGGATGTCCTTGGCCAGGGGTTTAAAATTGGTATCACCAGGAGGGTGGTCCTTGTACTTATGTGACTTCTTTGGTTCGGGCGCCTTCACATAGTATCCGGTTTCAGGAGTTATTGGGCCCTTCTTTCGGAAGCTGTCTGTAAGGACGACGTTCATGAAGATGATAGACTCTTCCAGTAAATGGCGATGGCTGTTCTTGGCCAGCCCAGAGAGAGAGAAGGCGCGCGGTGTGCATGATATGAGAGGGAGGCCATTTCAAGCGAATACATTGTTCAGGCCAAAATTTTTGTAAATATCAAGGCTTCATGAAACGAAGCCCTATGCTAAGGTGGCGAAGGTACAGTGTGCCGTTATTACCCACGAATGAGCACATACACAAGACAAGCTAATGTGAGGAGCCGGAGCGCGGCCACGGAAGCCGGTTGCCTGACTTAAGCACGATCTGCACGCTGATGAATAGCCAGAGCTTGCGAGCGCTGCAAAATAACCGAAAGCCGCATTCTGTAAAATGCAACTAATGCCTGCGGAATGCTAATGTGGCCAAAGCTGACGCCCCGACTTCGACGACGCGCGTCAACCAGTGGGCCAGATGTTGGATGAGGGAGGACCATAAAATGCGATAGCCACCGTATTACCTAAAGCGCATGGATAGAAGTGGTTTTTTGGGGGTTGGTCCTTGTCATGCTTCTCCGTTTGACGCTCCGCGCTGGACGTTGCCCAGCCAAGCACGGTTGACGTGAGTGCTTAAGCTTTGCATGCGTCAAGGAGGACAAAGTCCAGGAGCAGCTTAAGCCCACCGCTCCGGGGGTTGGCGACCCACGTCCAGACGCCGCACGTATGGCTTGCCGCGCCTTGTGGAGATCGGCATGATGCCGGACACCTCCATGCCCGAAATATACCGCGCCTCGCGCCCAATTTCATACGTAGCATCTCTGAGTAAGTCGTGGGAGGCAATGCGCTCACCACCCTCAACAGACCTCAGCATGTGCGCAGCTAGAGCGAGGTTATCATCGTCAATATGGCCACACTCGCGCTGGCGGCTGCCAGCCAAGCAAAGAGGGGGAAGGCCGAGGTGGTGATGGAGCGCTGTACGGAACAGGTTGTCTGAGAGCCGAAGGGACTCGTATACGGAGCAGCGTTCGACTACTCGGACGCGCACCGTGAACCGATGGAAAGGACGGGTGAAACCGCGTCGATCGTCCTTGAGCAGTCCCTCAAGCTCAGAGACGGCCTGCTCGTCCGCCGCGTGAGTGTAGTGGCCTGTGCTTTCCTGGCGGACAGCGTGGCCATGCCGTAGAAATGTGCATGACTGTTTGCAAGTGTAAGTAAGGAGCGCGAGAGGTCACGTAGTGCGGCATTTCGAGAAAGCTGGGAGGGCAGGTTTCCTGTCGCAACTTCCCGCAATGGCCAGTGCTGAAACAGCCTGACCCCTCAGGGTGAAGCGACTGGGGATGGTGAAGGCCCCTTGGCTTTTCCAGCCCCCTATCCTCAATGGGCGAGCACTTTCTCCTTGGGCCCAGCAGCCCAGGTGAAAGAAGAAAAAAAGGAGAAGATGAGGAGCCACATCCCAGGGGGGACGCCCACGAGATCGACACGTTCGAGGGGCCCTGTTGCGAAGTTGGACGGGCATCACCCCGGTGCTTCTCCAGACATTCTTTTTGGGTGGGCTGTTTACAGCCCCTGCCTTATAGTAAAGAAAGAGCTGTTGACTTTACGAACATCGCGTCACGTTCGATGTTTTGGGAGCGCATGCGTTCACTTCCTTCGGCACACTGATAAACGCCGAGCCGCCCCTCCTNCTGCATGAAGTACGCGCTCCTTCCGGACGAGCCGGCTGGCGGCGGCGGCCTGGCGGCGCTGGCGGCGGAGGCGAACGCGCTGCCCGCCGCCGTCGGCCTGGACACCTACGTCTGGCACAAGGGCGGCTTCGCCGTCGCGCCCGCCGCGCCAGGCGCCGCCTGGCTCCCGCCGTGCTGGAACGACGTCGACGAAGAAGAAGAAGTAGCCGCCATCGCGCCAGCTGCGCCGCCGCACCTTTACGGATGCACGCGCTTCGGCGACAACATTTGTAATGCGGCCCTACTGTAACCCTCCCCGTCCCTCTTCTCTCTCATCTTTCTCCCTCCTTCCCATGTCAGCCGCATGGCGTTTAGCAGCTTCTTAGCAGCCGCAGTCTTCTTGCTTATGGCAGCCTCTCCACTCCCCACACCTCCTTGCGCGGCTCGACCCACCATGGTGCAGTTGAAGAAATTAATAAGGCCGAGTGGCTGGTCGTGTGGCTGCTACGCCTGGCGACGGTGAAGCTGCGGAACGTCACGGCGGCGGTAAAAGACACCCACGGCGACTTTCTGCTCATGGAGGCTCCGTACACGATGCCCATGGGGCTCCACCCCATCCCCCACTGTACCAATCGGTCGGCCCCGTCAGCGATCACTATTGCAAATGGCAGCGGCGGCGGCTAGATGGCAACCATCTCTCTGCCCGTGATATGTACTGCACATTCGGATGGGCTTCACAAGGAGGGCTCTACAAATCGAGGGCATTTCAGAGTTACAGCTGGAGGGGCAGATCTCATGGCTTTGACTGCCTGTTGTCTGTGCGGGCCTTGCAGTACGTTCCTGCGCGGTGGCGCCGAGCACATAGTCCAGCACTCCGTTGTGCCCGGAACGCCGACGATGGTGGCGGCGCCTGCGGCAGTGCTCGACCCCGAGGTGTCCACCGAGGCCTCCGCAGCCGTGCAGGTGCGGGCTCTCTCGGAGGCCGGCTTGGCAGCTCCATGGCCGTTGTCACTCGCCGCTGACATCCCCTAGCCCTTCCTCCCTCCCCTCTTGCCTCCTCCACCCTCTTCCCTCTTCCCAGATCTTGTCCACTCTTTTGGGCTGGCCTCTCACAGCCACCAGTCAATCTGGAAGCGCTATTCTTCCCTCCACTTACTCACTCCTCCTCTTGCTGGTGCATACTCCTCCCTCCCCCTTCCCACACCCTGTTCCCTTCCCTCCTCTCCCTTGTTGCTTTGTTGTTTCCCTTTCCCCCTTTCCTTGGGCTTGCCTCCTTGCAGACAGCAATCAAGTGGCACATTGAGGGTCACCCGCGGCGTGCGCTGCTCTAAGTCTGAGGCGGTGATGTCATTCGTTTGCTGCAGCTTGCGGGCGAAAAATCGGTGGAATCGGATGAAGTGGGCGCTGACGGCCTCAGACCTAGATGACTCCGACTCAGACTCCGACTCAGACTCAGAGGTTGAGGACTCAGATGATGGCGCATGAGGCGCATTGATGAGCCTCCAGAACAAAAAGACTGATGCAGGTTGCCGTGCTCATCCAGGAACCATCGAGCTTGCTACCGTCCAAGCTGGAAGAGTGTGTGCGGGGCTTAGAAGAGGCGCTTTGATTAGAGAGTGCGTCCTTAGTGCAAAACTGAATGAGTCGCATGATGAGCTTCCAAAAGAGAATCGCTGATACAGGTTGCTGTGCTCATCAGGAACCATTGAGCTTGCGACCGTCCATGGAAGAGTGTCTGCGGGGCTTAGGATAGGCGCTTTGGATAGAAAGTGCGTCCTCATAGCAACAGTGAGGATCTCTACAGAGCAGCACTCCCTGTGTACCTTAAAACAAACCCTGAATCTTCGTAACCTACAACAAACCTTTTCAACGGATCTAAGACTTATTCTATATTGACAGTCAGGTTCCTGCAGAACTCGAAGTAGCTCCTGGCTTGTAGGTTTTTACGCTACTTGTGTCTGGATCGACAATGGCGAAAGCAATTCCTTAAGCTGCGCCCGTGGAGATTGTAGACAGTGTTGCTGAAGATGCGTGCTCATGAGCTCCTGGCGGACCATATTTGTCCCCACTGATGGTATGAAAGCAACGCATGCTTTGTACTGCAGTGCACTGCAACACAGTGCACTGCATCGTCCAGCATCCAAGGTGCCAAGACGATGCAGGTATGCAAGCTAGGGTGCATCGGAGCAGCGCGGACGCCTCAAATGCCGCACCCTAGACATTGTAGGCGTGCAACCTGGTGGAGGACCACGGGCCTTGGTTGATATTGTTGTTGCGGAGGCTTATAAAGGTCCAGCATCGATGCACACTGCTGGCCACGCAGTGGGCAGTGCAGAACACAGAAAGCTGCAGCATTACTTCGACTAACCCCACTGCGATCAGCCCTGCCAGCTGCAGTCGATATCCTTGGCTATTTATTTAGTATTAGGTCCTCGACTCCACACTCTCTTTCAGAACATTGCCCATCTAGGCTACGCACGACGCGCAGATGTGCTTCCGGCTCAGATGGGCTTGCAGCTGCATATAGTCGTTCTTGCGACGTCGAGTGTCGGCCTGTTTACAGCATGCTCAGGCTAAGGTGCATTTCATTCTGGTGCTTTGCACCAAAAAGTTGGGCGAGCTCTAGTTGGTGGTAGAAGGGCTTGGAATTTGCCATCTGGTATTCAGGCATCGATCAGCAACCTTTATGTGTTTACTGAACGCTCGCGGTGACTGAGCGGGTCAAATTGCAGTAGGTGATGTACGTCATCGAATGTGCTTGCCTTTGTACTTGACCAGTGTCTTGGCCTTGTTTGGTTCAAATACACGAAAATTTAAATTTTAGCATAATGTCAGAAGTACCGGGGCACCCATCAGTCACTACTAGCGCTACCACGGCCCACTAGGCTGTGTCAGATGGTTACCCAGCCCATGATTGATTTTTGATACTACCGCAAATTGACAAAATACTTCGCCCACCACGTCTGCTGGTTCTTTGTGATTCATATCCAACACATCAGTGATCAATACCCGGCACGGGGTATTATTGCACCTTACTGTTACCTCAGCAATCTCGTGCCAGCACTAATTATGTGCGTCTACTTGCAGGCCCGCACTTGCGTCACAACAGAAGGCCGATCAACCACTCCCCTTCGTTGCTGCCACACGAACTGTAGAGCACTTTCGGCAGCTCACATTCAATGTGATCGGACCTTGGCATGACAAGTGGCTTCTTGTTGTCAGGCCGGTAGCTTAGGGCATTCTTGTGTCACAGGCATTGGTTGATCACTGCAGAATGCAGCTCTCGCTGTTTTTGCAGCAGCCCAGGCTCTAGCCACACATTAGCGTGCTGGGCGTGTACTAAAGCCAACCCACTGGCTTGCGAGGTGGTGATCCGGCGCCCTAGATAAGTCTGGTATGTTTGTGTGCTCACTCGTGGGTACTACGATTTTCCCTTCAATTGTGTCTTCGGGCTTTGCTTGCGGTAGGTAGAAGTATATATGGTTGGCTTTAAACTGTACTGGCTTGCTTTCGTCTCCCTCTCCTTTTACACCTGTATGCATCTGGCTGGCATTTCACAGCCGATTCTTTCATATCAGCAGCCGCTTTCTACTGCCTTTATGTGCACCGCGCACCTTTTTCATGTGAGAGGCGCATTCAAGTGATGCATGCCCCGAAAGACATGCCCGGAACGAAGGAAATTGCTATCCACCTGTGAACAATCACATAGCAGCCAGTCTAAGCTGTTAATCGGAAGACCTACACAGCAGCTGGAGCCCTTGCATGTCAAACTTGCACCTGTCAAGCTAACTACTCAAAAGTCAGTCCTCAGCACCTGGCCGACTGCAAAATGGGCAGACTATCTGCAACCATGACACGCTAGAGAGAAGCGAGCATTTGGACACAAGTGATTGACTCATGCTCCAAGAGCAGAGTTGGATACATGAACTTCAGAGACAACGTCCAATCACCCTTCCACCAAACCATGCTGTCTTGATGAAGATCGTCAGGCACCGTATGAGGCAGTGCTTGTCTCCGTGAAAAAGCTATAGCTACTAACGACAAGCCATTAATTGCTACAAATTGCCGTGCTGAGTAAAACATCAGAGTGAAGATGGCCGCCTGCCCTTCAGTAGAGGCCAGCATGCGCACGATGGTTTCTGCTAGCAAGCTGTAGAAGAATCACACAATTGCATTGGCGGCGCTTGCAATCCGCGGCCACAGGTCGGCGCACTCCTTGCCAATGGGGCCTGTAACAGCGGAACAGCGCGGCGTGCAGGGTCCCGCCGCCAAGGACAGCAGAGCGAGCAGCCAGGCTTCAACGCCGTCGGGCCGCTTGCTCAAGTGTACAGGATGAGCCTTGCAATCTCCCTGCAGCGGTCCTTAAGCATTTGCCCTCCACTTGCGTGCAGGTCGCGCCTTGGCTGCTGCCTCCAGGTCCCGTCAGGGCGACGCTTTTCCGCCCTCTAGCTATTCCGATTTGCATTTGCTGACTAGAGGTTATTGAGAGCCCACTTGCTGACGTCTTGGAGACTAGTATTCTGCTTCTTGCGCCATCCGGCCCATTCAGACCTTGTACATTCCTTTGGGCTCTCAATAACCTCTAGTCAGCAAGTGCAAGTCAGAATAAGTAGAGGGCAGAACAGCGTCGCCGGAACTTGGTGGCAGCAGCCAAGGTGCGGCCTGCAGGCAAGTGGACGGCAAATGCTAACGACCGATGTAAGGCGCATCTTGTACACTTGAGCAAGCGACCCGACGGCGTTGAAGCCGGGCTGCTCGCTCTGCTGTCCTTGGCGGCAGGACACTGCACGCCGCGCAAGTCGCTGGAGGCGGTCGAGCCACCGAGTCTCAAACGCCCTGTGGACGTCGACTGAAAGGGAGGAGGGCTCGCCCATTGAGGATAGGCGCTGGAAAAGCCAGCCCAAAAAAGAATGAACAAAGTACGAGAAGGGGGCTGGCCCCCTTTCTCTATGTTTGTTTCAAATACACGAAAGTGTTTCTTTCTCTATGGGCGCGCACTTTCTGGGCCAGAGGAAGCGCTAAGAAAATTGAAAGCGCGACATACTCGTTGCCAGCGGGATGATCTGCGTACTTGCTCGCCTTGGCGTCCGCCGCTTGGCGGACTGCGTAGCCCGCCTCCTCCGACGAGCGTTGGGCGCTCCTGGAGTCGAAGCAGGTTGTAGCGGACAACGTCTGCAGTGATTGGGGGGCCCGCGCAGCGCGCTGGCGACGGGATTGGCACGACGGGCGTGGCGACGGCCATCCTCCCAAGCTTTTAGGGGCATGACACTAGAGTCCTCCATGCCAAGAAGAGAGAGAAGGCGCGCGGGGCGCATGAATTGAAAGGGAGGCCAATTCAAGCCAATACATTGTTCAGGCAGAGTCGATTGCAGACTGAAGAAGGCTACATGATACGGAGACCTAATCTAAGGTACCTAAGGTGACATTAGTACCCACGGGTGAGCACAAACAAATCTGACAAGCTAACTTGGGGGGCTGGAGCGCCGCCGCGAAAGCCGGAGACCTGACTCAGAGCGCGCCCTGCACGTTGATGAAGAGCCAATGCTTGCGAGCGCTGCAAACTAAGCAAGAGCCGCATTCTATAAGATGCAACTAAGTGGTACTCCCAATGGGGGCCGAGGTGTAGCCGGCCTCCACGAAGATGCCATACATGGCGATCCGGAGGAGGTCCCCCCTCGCCGTGCGCATCGGAGCATGTGTGCCGCCAACGCCGCGCGCCTCTGGGCTGCGCTCGCCACACCCGCACGGCACCACGCCACTGAGGCGGGGAGCTGTTGGTGACCACCGACGCCTTCGACCGCTCCCACCCAGTCCAGTGTGCCACCCAGGCTGGGTATGCGGTCGAAGGCGCCGCTCGCGCAAAGGTGACCAAGTACGCCGACCATCCGCCAGCCGACGCGTTCTTCTCTCTGGCTATCGACACCCATGGGGCGTTGGGTGCTCGGTGGCTCGAACTGCTCCACCAACTTGCTCGTCACGCCGTTGCCCGCCGCTTCCATGGGGAGCCGGTGGACTTCCCCGCCGCCGGGTCGTTGGCCCAGGTGTATCGCATGCGCCTGGCCGTCTCGCTGCAGAGGTCCATGGCCCGTGCGCTGCACCTGCGTGCTGGCCGAGCCCTTGCTGCTGCCTCTGGCTCTGGCCAGGGGACATACTTCCAGGAGCATAGCCTCTCCGACCTGCGCCTGCTTAGCAGGGGTTACTGAGTGGTTAGTAGCTGCTTTGTTTT
>WELB01000077.1:537045-551348 GCA_009602725.1 Spirogloea muscicola | reverse complement strand
CTCGGCGCCGCCTGGCGCCCGCCGCGGTGGGACGACGACGCCGCCGCCGCCGCGACGCCGGCTGCGCCCACGGCGGCGGAGACGGTCCCACCACACCTTTACGGATGCACGCGCTTCGGCGACAACGTCGGTATGCGGCCCCATCTAAGCCCTCCTCCCACTCCCTCCTCTCTTTCCCTGCTGGGTGCAGCACTAGTGAATTTGACCAAAACCTTCTGGATATAGAAGGCCAGAATTCTCCCCTCTCCAATAATAAACGGTGCGGATAAGGCAAAGACAACTCTTATAGAAAGACAGAGTGAACGTGCGCTACCACATAGTAGGTATCATGCAAAGCGATATGAAATCCCGAGTTTGGTAATACAGTTGCTATCAGCCCTCCTATAGTGTTTTAGAAATATAAGTCTGCAGCAGTTAGCATAGGTGTTTTTTAGTCCTGGAGGCTCGGTGCCTCTGGGTCTTGTGTCCTGCTACTGCATGCTATCCATGTCCTCTACAGAGGTTCCAAGGGCTTGCTATGCACCGCCGAGCCGTCGCGCCTTCGCAGCAGCCTCTGGCTTGCGCAGCGGGGCTGCTCCTCCTCCCCTCAGCTCATCTGACTTCCTACTGCTGACTTGGGGTACTAGGAGCGCCCTGTCTGCCTAGCCTGTGGCTCCGCTGATATAGTCATGGACACGCTCTGCATGCACCTGGCTAGCTCTTACAGCCGCTCTTTCTATGACTCGCGCTGCTCGTTATAATGTGGTGCATTGGCGGGCGCAGAGGACGAGTGGCTGGTCGTGTGGCTGCTCCGCCTGGCGACGGTGAAGCTTCGCAATGTCACGGCGGCGGTGAAAGACACCGACGGCGAGTTCCTGCTCATCGAGGCTGCCTACATGCTGCCCAAGTGGATCCAGCCCCACACCAGCACTAATCGGTCAGCTCCGAAACCGTTAGTTGCTAACGGCAGCGGCGGCGGCTTGATGGCAATCATCTCTGTGCCCTTGAAACGATACTGCAGCTTTCAGATGGGCTCCATGAAGAGGGCTCCACAAACTGGGGGCACTTCAAAGTTACAGCTTGATCTCCTGACTGCCTGTTGTCTGTGAGGGCGTTGCAGAGTGTTCCTGCGCGGCGGCGCCGTGCACATTGTCCCACGCTCCGTCGCGCCCAAGACGCCGGCGCTCGTGGCGGCGCTCGCGGCAGTGCGCGACCCCGCGGTGTCCACCGAGGCCTCCGCAGCCGTGCAGGTGCGTGCTCGCTCGGAGGCCGGCTTGGCAGCTCCATGGCCAGCAACCATGTTCTTGTTACACGCTGCTTACTCCTCCACCCTCTTCCCTCTTCTTCCTTTCTCCCCACCTCTCGCTTGTGCATACTCCTCCCTCCCCCTTGTCCCCTCCCTGTCCCCTTCCCTCCTCTCTCTTCCGCTGACATAGTCATGAACACCCTCTGTATGCACCTGGCTGGCCTTCACATCCGCTCTTTTAACATTAATATTAGCACCGCATCCTCTGTCTTCCTATCTTACTGCAGACGATTTCCCCTTCTATTGGGCTTGCCTCCTTGCAGGCAGCAATCAAGCGGCAGATCCAGGGGCACCCGCGGCGCGCGCTGGCTAGTGTCCACACGTCGCGCTGCCGGCTCCCAGCGGCAGCGGCGCGGGCACTGGCGGCGGATCCGGCATTGCTTGGCGCCGCTGTGGAGGCTTTCTATGGCCGCGATGTTAAAGACATGGCCGCCGCGGCACGCATGGATGCCCTCTTCCCAGCCGGCCCTGCCGGTGGCGGCCCGCAAATGGTCGATGTGATGGTCCGCTTCAATCGCGCCATGTACGCTCAGCTCCGCCAACAGGCCTTCCAGGTCTGCTGCCGCCGCTGCCACTGCTGCCGCTGCCATCGCCGTGGCCACGGCCATGGCCACGGCCATGACTGCCACCATTGCCGCTGCTGCGCAGGCTCCGCGGCACTACCCGATGCCGCCGCGTAAGGACAAGGTTAAGTACAACGCTGCGGAGCTCGGCATGAAGCTTTCGGTTGGCCTTGAAATTGTAATAAGTACGTTGCGGCAATCGGCTGCTGCCACCGCCGCCGGCCCGGCGTGGGCCTCGTACCTTGCTGGCCTGGAGGACCGCGGCTACTTCCAGGGCTTGCTTCCCGGCTCCGCCGAGCACCGCGAGCGCATGGCACGCGCCGGCGAGGCTTTCCAGGCGACTGCTGCATTTGCTCGGGAGAGGTCAGCACAGCCAGTCCAGCTAAAGTGCCAATTATGAAGCTTCACTATAAAGCTTGAGGTCCAGGCCTTATGTCCTTCTGGCGTCAGCCCCATGGACGGAGCTCAACCTCTACATTACTCTTGGTGTGAGGCAGTGCTTTCGTTCATTATGCTGCAGCCTGGAGGCGAAGGAGCGGCTGAGGCTGGTCGAGGGCGCACTGAGGGCCCCAGTGGATGAGGCCGCGGCGGCTGCAGAACTGGCAGCTGTGTTCGGGCCTGTCCGCCCGGACGACGACGACAACTGGCTGTACAGCGGCGAGGAGGAGTTCGCGGGCGCCATGGCGGAGCGGCAGGTGGAGATGGAGGCAGCTGAGGCAGCGGACGAGGGCCGGCAGCAACGTCGCCGCCAGGCGACCAGCCAAGGCGAGGCTGCCGAGGGGAAGGCCGGCGGTAAGGCGGCTAAGGCTGGCGGCAAGGCGGCGGCTGGCGACCCCGAGTTTGACACGGAGCAGATTGTGCGTGGCATGCGGGCGTTCTTCGGCAAGATGTCGGGCCCCGAGGGTGCTGAGCTACCAACAGGCTCTGGGTGCGAGCTGCAATCAATAAGTGCCTCTGTCATCTTGTCAGTCGTTAAAAATGTTATTGTCACTAGCACTATTTTGACGATCATATCATCCATCTTCAAATAGTATTCTGCAGTATTTATCATTTGCACAACTGTGCTTGTCTTGTAGCAGCTATATGCAGCCTATGTCAGAGCTATTGCTATTATCTCTTCCATTTATTGTGTGCACTGGACATTCTTGGCAGGAAGGGTGCAGGCTTGCCGGAAGGGATTCAGCAAGCCCTGGGCGACATGTCGCGCTTCATGGCTGACCTTGCTAAGAGCGACTCTGAAGGCGACGAGGAAGACGATGAAGACGAGGAAGACGACTACTATGACGACTACGGCGAAGGCACGCAGTTGGAATCTGACCAAAGTCCACAACCATCAGCATTATGTCCTCATGCATTCAGCCATTGTCTTACATTTGTTTGGTCCGCGTTTCAGCTGCCCCCTGAGCAAGTCTTTGATGCTGCCGCAGATGATGATGATGACACCGGAAGCACTGAGAAGAGTGGGCCCCCGCATGCGGCGCTGGAGGATTACAATGGCCCAGACTTCCGGAGGTTACTGCAAGCGTTGAGCTCCGAGTCAGCAGCCTTGGCGAGTCAAGGTGTTGGCGAGGAGGGCCGGCAAGGCAAGATGGACGTGAGTGAGAGAGGAGCCAGCGAGCTGGAGATAGAGAGGACTGAGGACCAACAATTCGACTTTGAGTACGAGGCTGCAATGCGACGGGAGCTGCGGGGCTCGACGCTCGCGCAAAGTTTTGAGCAGGTGGCCCAACCGGCGGCCAATGATGAAGCGCGACCTAAGGTGACCAGATGCACATGCTGTCATGACATGGAATGCTATGCTGTATCACTTGAGGAGTCTTATTGAGTTCGCAAAGTCGCAAGGACACTTGGTGTAGAGACCTGTGGGCCAGTCGAAATTCTAGACTCAGGGGTAGGGTCCCGATTTCAATTGGCATGTGCAAGTCAGGTCAGAAACTCATGTTCTAACGACATACACTCGCTTTTGCAGTAATCTCCGTTTATTATACAGTCTACTAAGCTTGGTAGATGCACGCCCAATTGTGAACGCTTAATACATGGTTGTCGTGGCTGGAGGAGACCCCAGAATAAGTGGTGCGCTTGGCGGTCCTTATATTCTTGAGAGTTTTCTTATGGGGCTTATGCAGAAGTATCAGCAAGCGGAGGCTGGCGACAGAGACAGTGACGACAAGGACGACAGTGCTGAGGGCGGCATGGCAGCAGTGGATGTGGATGTTAACCTGGTGAAGAGCCTCCTGCAGTCGTACTCGGCTCAGCAAGGGCTGCCAGGGCCTGCTTCCACGCTGCTGGGAGCTATGGGCGTTGACCTGCCGGATGACAAGGATGTTCCTGGCGTCCGCAAAAGTGGCAGCAAAGATGCGACCTCCACTCGCCAAAAGCTGAAGACGACTAAGAAGCGGTGAAGGCCCAGCTCTTCGAGTTGCACAGACACTTCGAATCTTGAAAACAGATGTCATTTACTCCATTCTGGACTAGTCGTGGGTGCTGACTACCTTGTTCAGCAGACAGTGAGCAAGGCAACGTGGACTGGTTTTGGCTGTATGATGGCAACGATGAGATTTCCAGGCTTACGGATGTAAATTCTGCGGATCTTGCAAGTCCTACAGAGTGCATCGTGCTGCTACTATCTTCTCCACTGAATTCAACCTGCACCGAGTCATAGCACATTCTGTGAACCTAAGCAATAAGGTGACTTCCTGCTGAAATCGGCAAGGAAAACTGGCATGCTGGACGCATAAATAAGCACCAAGCAACACGAAATTTTCACTATGCCAGATTAACCACCTCCAGCTCAGAAGTGAGCATGCCTGCACCACTTATGCAAGCTCATGGACCAGCAACAACCTCTAATAGCATGCTAGCTCATGGACCAGCAACAACCTCTAATAGCATGCTAAGCCTGCCCAAGCATTAGAAAATGCTGTGAAGGTTCCAGAGAAACCATCATCAAGGAGCCTTGAATTTCATAACAAAGTCAAAGCGCACTCAAAGTCTCAAAAGGTCGACTCTGCGCCGCTGGTGCATGTGGCCACCACCCATTGCAACCTGCACAAGCGCGAAGGTGCCGCCGCTATTGCCTTTGGCGACCCTCCCTGGATTGATGCACAGCACCTGGTGGTCTTTGCTGTCACACTTCCCGCCCTCTTGGTGGACGTCCATGGCTGTGGCTAATTGTGAAGCCTCCTCCCCAGCCGTGTGGAGCATGGGTGATGGGCCTGACAGCCTCGGCAGCTCCTGGGCACGACAGAATGCCGATGTGTCAATCAATGCTGAATCTCAGTCCTGCTTACTACCTATGCACAGCGGCTTGTCACAGCAACCATGACAGAGAAAGCAGTGAGCTATAAGCAACTTCAGTGTGCAAAAAGAGCGTCAGCTACAGATTGTATACAAATTGAAAGCTGTGCTCACTTTCACAAAGGCAGCCAGGTCGGATGACAACAGTAGGAGGTCAGGCAACACGGGTAAGTCCAGCGCCGCCGCCCTCTGTAATGTGGGATCCAGGGGCACGCCCAGAGCCGGCGGGAACAGCGGGTAGAAGCTGGCAACAGAACCACCACCAGAAGCACAACACAAGAGCCTGAAAGGACGACTTTAGTGCGACGCTTTGCTGCTATCTGCTAAGTACAGGAAAGTCCATATGTCGTAACCCCAAGCCCAGGATCTTGCCCATACAGAAGGTCAAATAGAAGGCTGCCTTTCTCAGCTGGAGGCAAGAGCCCGGCCTGGTACAGCAGAATCGCATGAGGTGGTCAGTCGCTCTTGCCCGAGGTGTGAGTCTAATGCTGTCACACAATTAGTTACCTGCGCTGCCTGATGATGTGGCTGGCTAGCCGCGTCATGCGATCACTGCCAGAATTGGACGCCTCCTCGCTGCTCAGATGCTTGAGGATGTCCATCGAGTTGCACCCAATCATGACCTGGGCCACGACCACAACCAGAGAGCATGCTTGCTCTCAGGATCTTGTGATTTTTGCAGTCAGCTTGTACTGGCGCCGCTGCCCTTGATTGTACTTTGGTGAAATGCGCTTCAACCTTTCAAGGCTGACAGTCAAGCTTTTGAAGTGGGGTGCATGACATCTAAGATCGTTGGCAAGTAGACTACACTTACGTCATTGCAACTGAAGAGCCCAGGGTTCGCTGCACAGTACACCTGCCCAGATAGACTTTGATCAGTGTCCAACCGTCATCTTGTCAAAAGCAACAGAGTAGATGTTTGCGAATTTGCTCACAAGGATGGCCGCAGACGACAGACTAAGCCTCACCTGTCTGTCAGGGTCTTCGAAATCTCGAGCATCGAAGGGGGGCTGCCAACAATGACCACAGATTCTCTTGCATATGAGCACACCTCTGTCTCCTCCCTTTGTAGAAGTCTAGTCATGTATGTATTGCTGTACGCACGCTAAGGACTTGGGTCCTGTGCATCATGCTGCATTGCATACTCGATGCCTTTGCTGGTTTTGCGAGGTTATAATTAATGGGAGGCACCTGGGGATATAGGAATGTGTGGTGGGCATCTCTGACGGATGGCACCAGCACGGCTTGGCACTTGCTGCCCACTGCCTTGCACCACTCCTCAACCTGCATCGCAAAGCGGATTGTGATAAGTGGTCGTAGGTTGGGCACATTGTATACCTACCGCAAGGCCAACTGATCACTTCTATTTCGATATCTGGGCCCCTATACTGACAGCAGGTGCCTACTTAGGCCGACTTGATGCAATGCGAAAGTCTGTAAGAAAGAGAAGTATGAGTGGTACATAGCTCAAAGACTCAAATAACACATACCATGCAGCACTGACATGCTTCATTGACTTGGTAGTGACGAAGTTCAATGGTGATTAAACTTGGTCGACAGAGAGCAGCGTGGCACTGACCCTTGTGCAGGTTTTCTCTTGGAAGAGCCTCTCGAATGTGACCTCGAGGTTGCCCGTTTTGACAGCAGGATGCTCTGAGTCGACGAAGGGCCCTAACTAAAAACAACATGCACATGGTCAGCAGGTGTCTAAGTAACGGTTAGTTGAAATGTGTAGCATCTCATAAATGATAGAATCTGGCACAAGAGAGGCAATCGGACAGCGGAGTGGTTGTAAGCACCAAAATCAGGAGGTTCGGCCGCTGCTCGAGCGCGTAGTCCAGGAGCTCCTCAAGGGGCTCGTACAGGAGGTTGTCGCTGGTTGTGTAGGGCCCAGCAGCGACGATCTGACCAAATGACCAACAACAAAGATTGCGATTTGAGCTAAACTGTCTTTGCTGATGACTTGAAGCGACTGGCAAGCTACGAGCTCCACAGTGGATGGTTGCAGCCTCTGACCACTTTCAGATAGTCCACGGATGATGTCGAGGGCTTGGACTCGTCATCGCCCTTCAGCCTCTTCCCACTATGGTGCACTCTGTCCGTGGGCCTGGCCGGCGTCGGCGATGGCGACAGCGGTAGCGTGTCCATGACCTCGTTGGCCACCAGGCAGTGCCCGCTCGGGTTTCTCCCCCTCACACCTATGATCTGTTTCAGCCTCCACTAGTGAGAATAACATCAAATATTGCTTCCATTGATACTTAAGAGACTTGAGAAATTGCTCTAGAACAGCCCTGACACCAAGGGATATCACAGCGGCCGTGCTTGAGTGGCATGAAAATGGATGAGCCAAGCCTCAGTGGAACACTGAGGACCTATTACCTGGCCTGGAAAAAGGGAGTACTGAGGGATGTTCTGAAGGTCCAGGCGTACTCGTGCTCCAAGCAGTGGGGGCAGGGGGCTGCAATGACCGCTAGCATTATGTGCAGGTGCCCATCAGCTCTGGAAGGCCTCCATGACTGATGCAATAAGAGAGATCGTGACTGTGAGGGTCAGCGTTGAAGGCTATATAGGTTGTAGTCTTAAGCTTGCAAGTGATGCAAGACACTTGCCTGCCTTCAAGCATCACGGACTTGTCGTTCAGCCGGGCACCCTCTGCATCGCAGCACACTCGTCCGACAACCGTGACGGGGTCCTGCAGCGTGCAGAGCGACGCAGATGAGTCTCCCTCTTTACTTCGATCTTGCAGGCAGTAACCTTGATGCTAAGTATGTGAGCAGCCACGTCAGCTTGGAATATGTTGTCGTTGTACCTGGGAAGCATACATGTTCTGCTGGGCTGGGTCGAGGAGGCCGCAGCTTGCGAGCGCGGCACTGAAGCGCTCAATCTTGCGAGCCTCGCTGTTAAACTGCTGCCAAGCAGAGGCCCTTCTTCAGATCATACTCATTAGTTATAAGAGAAGACGATCAGTCAAAATGCCATGACTCCAGTGGTAAATTAGAAATCGAAGCCATGGCACCTCGGCGAAAGCAAGCTATCATCTCCAGGTTGGACAAGCTCTAAAGCAAGTGGCACTGACCCTCTCCTCAGTAGTGTAGCGCATGTAGCGGGCGTCTGGCGATGAGCGCTGCCCGAGGAGCTCCACACGGCTCCTAGCCACCAGCTGATGGGACGAGGCCTCGAAGGTAAGGCCGTCATTGTAAGAGGCAATGACTGCCCTCCGGTTGCTTCGGCTGCCAAAGGGCGTGAAGGGTGTGGCTGGGCCGGGCTCCTTCTCTGCCGATGCGCTGGGCGTCCGTGGTGCTACGCCTGGTGTTCCTGGGGCACAGCAGAGGAATACACGAGATGACTTCTGCAACACGTGAGCTGATTTGATTGCTGCAGCCAGAGCCCAATCCATGATCTGAGCCTCTATAGTATGTGGTATTGAGTAATGTCATGCAGGTACGATGCTTCATCTGTTGTCTTTATCTATTTGCAGTGGACCTTAACCGACTCTTACTGCACGGTCTTGCCGACTCAAGGCCACGCCAATATGAAATTGCAGTGTGCAGCAGACCTGAGCCAGGAGAACCAGCTCCAGTTGCAGAACCCGCCGGGGTGGCTGACGGCTGGCTGTCGCCGGCAGCTTCAGGCTGTCCAGCCAGCTCGTCAACCAGGCTGAGCAGCAGCCCACGTGGAGAGAGCGAGGAGGGTGAGTATCGCAGCTTTTGTGCCGCATGGCAGCAGATAATTGTCGAGCCAATGTTACGCTAGTGCTATGCTTCTCAAGATGTGATGCTCGTGTCCCTTGGCAAGTGCTCTTGGTCACGTTGCTGTGACTAAGCTGAGCAACCGCAAATCGTGGTACAATAATACCTCTTTAACAACGATGGACTTGTACGAGCTCTTGTTGAGGAGGCTGGGGAAGCTGACCAGGCCCACACACCTGTCAATGTCGTCCTTGGTGTAGAAGTGCACGCCGATGGCCTTCTTGCGCTCGGCGGCCAGCTCGTCCTGCAGGTAGTTGCGAAACCCGGGGATCTGCGCGGCGAGCACCTTGTCGCCATCGAGCTGCCTGCAGCAGCGACGCAGCCGAGATGTCTCAGCAGAGTGGCGAGACGGCCATGTTGCCTGACACTGCTGGTGCTGGCGCTTGGAAGCGACTTGGCGCTGCCGTCGCCACACCGCGAGCGACTCCATGAATGCGGCGCGGCAGCATCCTCGTGGTACCTGTTGAGGTAGAAGACCTCCCAGCTGGCCGCAAGCTTCCGGGGTGCGATGCCGAGCACGGTGCACAGCGACAGGCCTGCGCGCGGCGCTCGCTCGCTCGCTCGCTCAGGCTGAGCTCCCGCTACCGCCGCCGCCGCGTCCGGCCGTCCCCGCCAGGCCCTCGCTCCTGGGACGGCCCGCGGCAGGCGTCCTGCGCCGCCGCCGCCGCCANCCGCCGCGGCCATGGCCGCCGCCGCCGCCGCCACCGCCACAGCCGCGGGCTCCCGCCCTCCTCGCCGGCGCGCCCTCTCACCCCCCTCCCCGCCCCGCGGTCACGGCTACGTCTGGGCCCCTCGCTTCTGGGCCCCCCCGCCGGGGGGGTCAGTTTCGAAGCCGCTTTGGCGCGCGCGGGAAAGCGCGCCCGGGCACCAGCCCCCGTTCACACTGTCGTGCAGCTCAGGCCCCACAGCTTGCCCCTCACACTGGTACTCCACCAGTAGCCTCGTTGGTACTACAATGAGCACACCATCATGACGGCTGACCCCGACAGTGTTCAGCACCTTGAGAGACGCAGTGTGTGCGTCGACTCGTGTGTTCACGCGCTGCTCAGCGTGGGTCTACATCAAGATCCTGCGTCCAGACCTGGTGCCATTGCGAGCCCTTCGGCTGCAAGCTGTGGCAGTCATGGTCTTGTTGAGGTCCCTCCGCAAAGTCCATCGCTGCTGCTGATTGATTCCTGTCCCAGTAACTCCGGCAGCCAATCAGTCTTCCCCTGGCCCCTTCTCGTCCTTTGTTCATTCTTTTTTGGGGCTGGCTTTTTCCAGCCCCTATCCTCAATGGGCGAGCCCTTCTTCAGTAGTCAGTTTACTATCTTCATCGGTAGTACATACTCCATTTCGTCCAGGGCTGCTCAGCTGTGCTGCTGCTCTGTTTCGCAGCCTGGTTGATAGGTTTCCACAACGTGACACGGACTCCTTGCCTGCGACCTCACACATTGTCAAGCTGAAGCAGGGAACGTCTCTCCTCATATATCAAGCAATACTCAGCTTGCCCCCAGTGAGAGTTTCTCGGAGTGCATCTACTTTCTAATCTATTCTTCTGCACAACTTTAAAGCGCAAGACTCTTCCAGTACATCTGCCAAGTTCCCATGCTAATACACTTGTTGGGCTGGCCCATCTACATGAGGATCTTGATCACATACATCTTCCTCCGTTTCAGGCAGTTGGCAAGGGACACTGCAAATCTGCATGGACTTTCAGGGCATTCATTCCTCACTGAAATCAATAAGGAGAATGCGAATAAATCAATAAGAATATAAGTAAGATGGCTCCTGGGGCCAGTAGGTAGGCTACACTGGTTCTCTTGTCTTCGCAGAGTTCAGCAGCAAAATCTTCCGGGCTTGCTCTTCAGCACCTTGGAAGTGTGTTCTGTTCTGCAATCTCTTCAAATAACGGTGCCTGCAGGAATCACGGCATCCTTGATTACAGTGACAATGCCATTTTTAATGAAATAACCATCAGTCTCCCTTGCGGCCTCCTCAACCCCTTCCTTGTTGACAATCTGCCATGGCACAAGTCATAACACATGCATGCAAAGTATGATCAGTAGTACAACAAAGCAGACGCCTCGACCACGTAACACGCAGTATTGCCTGTTAGATACATCAGTGACTTTATCGAGCATCAATGAATGACTTCCTCAACGTTGTTCTTCTGAGAACCTTCATGAGCTTTACAAAACCCAACACATTTATGTTGCTCAGCGCTGCTGCTTGAAGCGCGAGTATGCAGGTATGCACCTGCACGTTGTCTCCAACTCGGGCATTCTTGTCCACAATTGCTCTCCTGACAATGGTATTCCTACCAATTCCCATGGGAATGCCACCACTGGCTTCCAGCGTTTGGCGTTGAGCGTCAGTCTGTAAGAAAGACCACAGCAAGAGGATGAGAGAAATTTTCAATTGCAGGTAAGTGCTGCGCGTGCCCGTGAAAGCATTGCAAGGAAAGACAGCATGGCGATCAGAAGGTTGAGTAACATCAGCAGTCTCTGCACCTCGTAATAATCAGCACCCATGAGGAGGGAGTCCTCTATGATGGCACCCGCATTGATCCAGGCCCGCAGCCCAATGACTGAGTGGTGGATCTTACAATCCTGGTGACAAGTTTACAAGCAGTCAAATGAGAATGTTACAGGAGATGAAGTTATCGAAGAATGCTCAACAAAGGGTTAATCATGAGCAGCTTTGAGTACTCAGAGCCCCGAGCACAGCAGCTTAGGGACACGCTAACGTGGTCTCTTCTCACTGCCTGCCTGACCTTACAGTCTAGGGTCATTCTCAAATTCAAGACCTCCTAATTGGAGAGAAATCCTGACCATAGATTTTGACCAGCTCCGACCAACACTACAGAAGACCACTTATCCTTGCTCGTCTCTAGAACTCGCACACATGCTGGAGAAGAGTGCTCCTCAGGAAATATTTTCTGATCACGTCTGCCTGCAGCTCTTTCTCACCAGGGTCCATGTTACAGAAAGCTACACTGTAAATTCATGTTACACAGGGCTATGTTGAAAATCATACCTTCATCACGCAGCCATCACCGAAGACGCTGTCTGTGACATCGGCGTCCAGCATTTTGGAGGGAGGCAGGAACCGAGACTGCGTGTAGATGGGAGCAGACCGGTCGTAGAAGCTGTCCAAGAGGTGAACAGTGTTAGCAACTGTCCATTCGGCCTTTCCATGACTTCCACAACCGGCTCAAAGCAGCGCAACCGACGCATGCCGTTCTTACGCCATGCAAAAGTTGAGTGACACAACAAGCTTCCTATGTTGCAGGTGCCTGTTGCTACACTAGCCTCAGATCCTAATATGACCTGTGATTGTAGCTCTTACTGGAGCATGATTCAGACTGCACAACCAGCATAGACCTTGAGAAAAATTTGCCCACTTTTGTCTACAGACGTACTCTAGCCCGAAGGCTACTGACATTAAATTTTGTAGCTCTAGGTAGCTCTCCTGGAAGGGTCGTTTCTCCTTCCAGGCAAAGGTAGGCATCAATGCCAGGATTCGTCAAGTAATCACAGCATATTGCTCGGCAAAGATGTGTGTACCTGAACTCAGGGTTGGCAGCAGTGATCCCAAGGTTGGCGTGGTAGAAAGCTTCAATTGTTCCAATGTCCTCCCAGTATCCATCGTACAAGAAGGCTTGCACCTGCAGCAGTGTGCTTGTCACACATAAGAATATGTACGTGGCAACGAGTCTGCAATCAAGACTTACAATGTCCAATCAAGTGCACCAAAGATATTCAGAAACTGCTTTCAATACTCAGGCCACCTCCCTCTTCTCACCTTGGCCCCCTTTGCGCAAGCACCAGGGATGACCTCGCTGCCAAAGTCATTGGCGGTGGGGAAGTCCTTGGCGAGCATCTGGAGCATGGCCTGCTTGCTGATGACGTAGATGCCCATGGACGCAATGTAGGGCATGTCCTTTGCCCTGGCCTCGTCAAGGCCCAGCACTGTTGTGTCGACCTGGAAGAGGACGGTGGCTTGATGAGCAGGCCTCTAATGGCAATGCCAAGTTCTGATGAGAAATCTCAGAGGATTGGCCTCGATGTTGCTTGGGGAATTGGTCTTACCGCCATCCTCTTCAAGTCGGCACCCTTGGGCTTCTCGGCAAACTCGATGATGCGCCCCGTGTCATCGATTTTCATGAGTCCGAAGGCAGTGGCTCGCTTCTCGTCCATGGGCAAGGCTGCGATGGAGATGTCGGCGCCACTCTCACGATGCGCCTGAATGAACTTCTGGTAGTCCATACGATACAGCTGGTCTCCCGCCAGAATCAGGTACTCCAGCACCTTCTGCTCCTCAAATAGCCACAGGTACTGGCGGCAGGCATCTGCGGTCCCCTGCCAAGCACACACCGGGGTGATCGAAGTTATACCCAGCTGCTGTCTTTTGTGTCCCCTGGTAAGTCAGAAAGAATGACTGCTAACCGTAACATCATCGCTTCACTGCAGCCCTATGTGATCATTGGGGCCTTCGCTTTCCAATCACCTGGAACCAGTTGGGATTCTCAGGGCTTTGCTGCGCTGCCAGGACCTCAACAAAGCCCTCTTCTTTGAAGCCGCCCATGCTGCTGCCGTAGGCGCGGGACAGATGCCGGTTGAGTGACGCTGAGTTGAACTGCGTGAGGACGTAAATTTTGCGGATATTGCTGTTGATGCAGTTGCTGACGGGAATGTCGATCAGCCGGTAGTTGGCGCCCAGGGGCACCGCAGGCTTGGCGCGCTTCTTCGTGAGTGGGTACAGCCTGGATCCAGCTCCTCCACCGAGGATCACGCCGAGGACACTCTGCGGAGGCAGTCCTGGTGCGATGAGAGTGCATATGGCGTGTGCGGTGCTTCTTGATCGTGCTGATCTCTATCGACAGTAAGTGAAGCGCAGATGCATTAGTGTTGCCTAGCTCAGACACGACCAGAGCTCCATGCCATGACATGCCATTCACCACTAAGCACTTGACTGCTCAGCAGCGAGCCCTGGTTGAGACTGCCGAGCAGCTAACGTCGACGTCAGTCGACAGAGTATGCAGCATAGAGCCTTCTTACAGCTAGACTGTGACAACGATCTTGAAGCTGTCTCGTATTTATCTGACAGCACCGCTACCGGCCAGCCTCAGCCGCAGCGAGCTACCGGCAGGTGAGCGCGGCCGCTCTTGGCCGCCACTGTCCGCCTCACTGCGGGAGTTGAGCGAAATCGCTAGCCAAGGACTGGAGAAGCAAGCGGAGTCACCTTCCCGGCGTCGGGCTCCAGGCAGCTCTGCCCTGTGAAGTCGGAGTCCGAGACGGCCCTCGGGGAGACGACGGCGGCGCGGCGCTGCCGGCAAGCAGCGGAGCCGGCGGCCGGCGCGGCCAGCAGCAGCCTGCTGCCAGAGAGCTCGCAGCGGCCCGAGCGGAGCTGCTCCGCCGCGGGGCC
>WELB01000077.1:502392-533406 GCA_009602725.1 Spirogloea muscicola | reverse complement strand
GGCGCCGCCGGCGGGCCGTCCGCAGGCGCGCACGGCGGCCGACGCGGCGCTGCGCGACGGCAAGAAGCTGCTGGTGGGTCGACCAGCGCCCACTTGGCCGCGTGGCGACTGCCGTGCCAGCGGCGGCACTGGCTGTTCGCGCCGGTCAGTGCGGGAGCCTCAGCCGGGCGGCCTGCCGCCATTGCTGCGCTGCAGGAGATCGAGTTCCCGACCGCTGGCCTGGACTCCGTGCAAGGTCAGCGCTCCTGTCTCGCCGAGTCTTATGTGCATTCCTTCACGAGAGGTCTGGAGTTCAAATGCCCGAGCGTTATGCCCATGCGCTCAGCCGGTTTTTGGGCAAGGCCTCGGCAGCAGCCAGCGGCCCGACTTCAGGGCCACATCCCGAGAAGCTTGCAAGGGCAGGAGTTAGTACCACTGGAGTGGATAAAGAGGCCCTAACCTTAAATAGGGAGTGTCATGCCAATTGCTGTGATGGGTGCTTGACACCACTTCTGCTGGCGCTGCAGGTGATGCGGAAGGTGGCGTGGAGATGACCGAAAGCGTCGGCCACATCCGCGACTTCTGCCGCATCTTCTCGCGGCGGCCAGCCAGCGTCCGCATTGTGAGCGCCGTTGTGGCTGCACCCAGTCGCCTTGACACACTTCTATGTTAGTTACATGAGTTACAGAGCTCAGCACTCAGGACGAATGTACCATGAACAAAGCGTAATGTATGCTCCTTCAGAAGAGATGAAAGTGCAGACCATTAAATTTTATACTGCTGACGCCGCCGCCAGCGGTGCTGCAGTTCTTCCCTGACGTGAACGAGGTGGCATCGGCGCGGCAAGGGATTTTCAGCGGCACGAAGTTCCAGCTGGACTATCTTACAAAGGTCACTGGCTTTGAAGACATTGGGTTTGGGAAGAAGCTGCGCATGGAGGATCGTGTGCGCGACACTGACGAGGTCTTCATTGCTGCCTACCCCCACTTCAACGTCAATGGTGCGCTTGCTGCGTCCCTCGATTATTATGTCCGTGCCACCCTCTTCATACCTCACTTGACTCCTTGACCCCTCTCTGGCCAGACCCCCAAGTCTGCCCATCTTTGTTTATTCTGCATGCTCAAATTAACGATGTCTGGAGTATTTCACCATCATAAGCTCTTGGCATGTGCATGGAACTCTGCTCAATCCTTCTTGCTCCTCCCCGCTCGCTCCCTCTCTTTGTGCTCCACATCGTGCTTCCCTGCATGAAGATTATTGCAATCATCTGAGTGGGGCAGCCGCGGGCATGGCCAGAGATACTTGCTGTGGAGGACTTGTGGAGCACAGCCGCTGGACCTGCTGGGAAGCCGATCATCATCTTCAATGGCGAGCTGGACCGCATCCGTAGCGGCTGTAGGCTCCCGCTCTGCAGAGGCACCACCAAGCATGCCCTCTGCTCACAGACCCGTCATCAAACACAGCTTGCAGGCTCTTGACTACTCACGCTGCTGACGTCTCACAGACTACCCGGCGTTCTTCTACCCGAAGCTCGGGCGCTTGGCCAAGAGCTTCCTCCCGCGCTTGGAGGCTGCTTGCTACCTTCACAACTTCAAAGGCAGCCGTGGCGGCAAGCTCTTCAGGTGCTGAACTACGCCCCACACTCTGCACGTGAGCCTGGCAGCTCCTACCTGCTCCATTTGACTCTACTTGCTTGGCCAAGCTGAGTGACTGAAACCTGGACACTTCACAAGCCCTTACCCCAAGGTTGCCATGCAGCTAGGCCACGGGCTCATGGTCGCCCACTGCCAATATTGCGCAGAGTGTACCCAGGCCCCTGGCAGGTGCTGCGCGAGGGCCGGCGCGGCTTGGATCTTGTGCACTCACAGGATGTCATGCCATCACTTAAGCAGGTCGCACTTGAAATCCTGCCTGCAGCATGATTCAACACACATCCACACAGCCGGTTTGGGTAGCTCTGTAGAGGGAAATTCTACTAAGCTACTCAATTGTGTCATTTGACAACCAGCTGCGGCTGGTAGCTTAGACAACTGTGCCATCATCCTGCAGCTTTATGCAGCAACAGCACAGCATTCTCACATGCGTGAACAGGAACCTGTATCGTCCTCATTGTGTTCATTGTTAATTTTTTGCCACCATATACATTGGTAGCGTGCCGCATGCGCATTTCAGTAATAACTCGACAGCACTCTACCAGCCAAGCAGCTGGAAGCATGACAAGCCTTCTCTGCCACATTGCATGAAGCGTATTCATCATGGCCCTGCTCCAGCCACGCCTACAACTGGGCGCGCTTTTGCGAGTTGCCTAGTTGATGGCATCGACAATGAGACGCCGTGACTTAAGGGGGGCCCACTTCCACCGCTTGTAATAGATGGTCGTCAGGTATACAAGCGACAGCACGAATATCCACTTGAGCCCCATCTGCACACAGCGTGCACGCCCACACATTGGGTCAGACAGAGAGGTGCCATGCTTGACATCAACATTGCATTGAACACTTCTGACACTGTGCTTTGCTGCTCCTCGCTGTCTGACAGGATAGTACCAGCACCATACACCACCAGCGCACCACTAGCATGTCTTCTCAACCATGTTCATGCGCGAGATGCAGAGAGCAAAGCCCAGAGATAAATGGGATCCATGCAAGCTAAGACTACGCCCAGACTGGGGGTCTGACGTCTATGAAGTATAGGTACGGCAAGCCCACCAACTTGCGCTCGTCCATCTCGGGCTCGGCAGCCCAGGCGAGGAATGTGGTGATGTCCTTGCCCATCTGCAGCTCAGCACCAGTGACCCCAATTCGCAGTTTTCAGTGAACCTACACAGGGCTGCCACTGAGCAGAGGACACAGTGCCGTGCAGCGAGGGGCATCAACTTGTGGTTGACCGAGAATGGCGCCAATGAAACGAGGCTCAAACATCCAATGGGCTCCTGGGCTGAGCCTGCACCTGAGACTCGGTTGCCGGAGTTCCATCCTCGTACTCAACACCACCGTCCATGAGCATTTTCGGCATGGCAATTGCGCCGCCTGGGAAGTAGGGGTTGTAGTGCAGGCCCTCCCTAACCTGTGCAGCAACCAGCACCAGCAACCCAAACCGCCAACAGCAAGATCAGAGGAGGGCAGTTGCTTCTCTTCATATGCTGCCCAAAGAGTTCCATCTGGTGCACCAAGGTTGCAGCTCCGAAGCACAGTAACACCCCAGAAATCTCATATCCTTGAGGTGGAGATCAGCTTGTCTGGGGTGCATACCGATACTCCGGCAGGGGGTTCGCGGTAGCCAGTGAGGAGCGCGAATACATAGTTCTGCCCATCGTGCCTCGCCTGAGCAGAAAATCAAATGTCGAGGAATGGGTGAGATTTGATAATTGATACGAAACAAGCAAGTCAAAGAGAGAGTCCTGTGAGCTCTCACAATCCCAGGAAATCCATCATCGTATTCATCTGCACTTGTAGAGGAAGAAGGTGGCACTGACATGTGACAAGCTTAAGGACCAGCTGCCTCTGAAGTGCAGCTAATGCCTCCTATGCAGGATGTAATAAGCTCTTCGCATCAGGAATATCCAAGAGCTCCTCTAGCAGAAGTTTGCTGACTGCTAGGGTTGTGAGGCTGACCTTTGTGATGAGGCTGAGGTCTGGTGGGTAGGCGCCGCCGTTAGCAGCACGTGCAGCCTGCTCGTTGGGATACGGGCTCGGAAAGCGGTCGCTTGGCTTGCCTGGGCGGGTGTACATCTCGCCCTCATCGTTTGGCCCGTCCTCGACCTCGATCTCCGACGCAATGGCCTTCACCTCGTCCTCGGTGTACGCGACGCCAATGAGGTCGCGAAAGGCCAGCAACTGCATGCTGTGGCAGGCCGCGCACACCTGCGTGTACACCTGGTGGCCGCGCCGGATGCTGCACCCACCAAGCTCAGGACGAGCGCTTCAGCGTCGAGTCCCGGCCTTTGCTTGTCACAGGTCATATCTTCTGCTAGCGGAAAGCAGTCATTGAACCAATAACGGACCACTAACGGAAACAAACCACTCACACTTACACTTACACTTACAACCTTACCCGCATTCACTTACGGAAAAGTCAACTAGAAATACTGGCGAAGCAAGGACTTAGCACCTCTCTTGTTGTGAGTTCTGATCGGCAAGTCAAGCACCGAGACCTCGCCGCGCAGGGCGGCGCGGGGCAGCGCGGCTCACGAGGCGTGGTCGAAGGAGCTGAGGATGCCCTGGTGCGGCCAGGGGTAGTGCGGCGGGTGCAGCCCGTGCTCCGCCTCGTCGGCGTACGCCACGCCCGCCAGGCCGCCGATGCCGGCTAGCGCCCCGCCGAGCACGGCCGCGGCGGTCCACGCCGCGCCGTGGGGCGGGGCCTCGCCTTCGCTGCCGCCGCTGTGTGAGGTGCTCGCGGCGGCGGCCACCGCCGGGAGCGCCTGCGAGCCCTGATCGCGTCGTATGAGCATGAGCAGAATGGTCGGGGCTGCTGAGGCGCAGGGCTGCCGGCGGCCGCCACGGCAGAGCTTGGCCTCGACGCGGCCACGGCAAGCGCAGGCGACGGCGGCTGCCGGCGAGGCTCATGGCGATGGCGAGGCATTGCCGGCGGCCGAGCTGCGCAGCGAAAGCGGGAGAGCGGCGCTGTGCAACCGCACCTGATCGNCGGCGGCGGCGCGGCCCGGGGGCGCCATGGCTGCCGCGCGGAGCTCGGCGGCCTCCGCGCGCCCGCTCCGCGACTGTACTGATTGCGCGGGCACTTAGCCGGGGGCGGGGGCGGGGCCCGCTTGGTTCGCCACTGACCGTCCGATGCGGACTCTTAAGACGCGCTGGCCGTCGGATGTCCAACATCGCAGCCGCCCGATTCTGGCATTAGCTCACGGAAGCGATCTGGCCGCGTGGCCGCCTCACGCCTTTTCTCCGTCCCGTGGAGCTCCTGAGCGCTCCGCAGCGCCCTCCGATGGTGGCATCGGACGGCGCCCGAGCTTCCCGTTTCACGAGAAGAAGATTCATGTATCGGTGACTTATCAGCAGTCGTTAAATCAGCAGACCAGCCAGCTCCCACTTAGCGGTGTTGGTTAACCATCTCTTATCGGCAGTGGCTACCGTCTAGCAGACCCGTCAGCTGGCACTAAGCGGGCCGGCGCGCCCGGCGCAGTCTGCGGCGCCAAAGCCGCCGCACGCTGCGGCGCCGCGCGTGCTCGGCGGCGACGGCTTTGGCGAGCGGGTGAATGGTACCTTCTGGCGACGTGATGGCAGGCGCTGGCCAAGCGCCGGTCCTTGGCGCTGGCCAAGCGCGGGGGTCTGCGAGACTGGGCTCTCTGGCATGGAGCGTTCGATAGCCTCCCGCAGTGGCCGGTGACGACGCTCGCCGCCGTCGCTGGCCTCGCCGCACCGGCACCGCGAGCGGACCTTGCCGACGGCCGGTGCCTGGAGGCAAGGCTTTGGTCGAGCCACAGCGCCCATAGCGAGCCCCATGCTCCATCCCAGCTCAGGGCTTGCTTCGAGGTTTGATGGTGGTCAGTGACCTTGATGGACGGTGACGACTGCGGACATGGCAAGGCCAGTCAACTGTCAGTCTCTTCTGTACAGCGGGAGCAGAAGAGAGATGCCTTTGATGCCTAGGCGACTGGATCCCAACGCTGGACTTTCACTGATGTGTTATTTGCGTGAAGACGGCGACCCAGTGTCCTCTTTCTCGCATCGTGATGCACCCTTAAGCTGTCAACCTGAGTCCTAGACATGGATACAGGACCCTGGAAGACTGACGCGGCTGGAGGTGTCCCCGCAGGTCATCACGTGTCTGGTGCTGCTGCAGAACCGGCGCAATGTCAACGTCCGAGTGAACACTCGGATGTTGTGGCTGAGGTTGCTGATGCATGCACCAAGCCTGCGACCAGGTGAAGAATGCCATCGATATGTGTGCCACACGTGGCTCACTCCTGAGTTGGCAGGCATGTGTGAGGAGGGACGGCTGAGCAATGGCAGAGGAGTTCTGCAGTTGCATATCAGCTCCTCAGCAAATCAGTGCCCATGCCAGCCACGCATCACAGCCTTGTTGGGCAAGACACGAAGAGGCGGCAAAGGTTTGTCTTAGCGAGCTATCGTGGAGCTCCGAACGACATTGCAGTCACTCGGAGACCCATCATCCGTGCGGCCCATGCACCCCACGTCGAAGTTTTCGATGCAGCTGCCCCAATGTGATTGACTATTGAGGCATTCTCGAGGCATTATCGAGGCACCATCCTGGAGTGTATCACAGGAGCTGCTCCAATCTGGCTCTTGACAGCCGCAGTGGCTGATTACAAATTACAGGAGAGCAACACAAGCTTCACCAGACGGGTGCCCAATACACAATACAGCAGTCACCCTATCTGCTGCACTTTGATCAAGCTCTGCATCTGCCAAGCTCTCCTCATGCAACTATTCAAGGGCACCAGTAGCCTGAGGGTGAGGATCTGGGCTGCACACGGCCTGCTTTGGCACGGGAAGAGTTATGGGCCAGCTTGTCCTGCAGCAGAAGTAAGCATCTACTGTATCCCCTTTCTTACAAATGATTGGCAGCTCTTAGTCCTATGCAGATCTATGCGACCACTTTTCCACTATGTAAGCTTGAGTGACTGATCTTGGGCCGATACACATAGGGTCATTGCTAGGGGGGCTCAGTGATGAATGACTATTGTGTCCCAACAGCTTGAGGGGGTTGGTCCCCTCCTTGATGTGACAAACTTATCACTCCACTCTGAGAGCCCTTCGTAAGCATGGTGCTGTGCACTGTGCGTCTCTTGTAGTATAGAAGCCTCTAGTCCTGTTGGTGACGTTTGTTAGAGGACTTCCTTACAGCAGATCTGTGATTCAATATTGTGAACCTGATTTGCAGGAAACTCTGTTGACTTGCCAGACAAACAGGAGCGCTGCACTGCTGACTGGTGGCAAGTGGAGTCTTGAGTCTCCGTGCATCAACCTCTGTACACTTACAGAAGTCATACCTCATTGAACACCACATCAAAGAATGTACTCAATGGTGAAGGTGTTGTAGAAGGAAAGGGACTGACAATGGATGACACATTCGACACTTTTTATGTGGATTTAGAGGTTGACTAAGAGAGTGGTGTAATGAAGAGCGAGAGGAGATGATTTTCTGTGGCAAGACAGCATGATGCAATTGGCAGGAGGGCACATCTTTTTCTGTGGCAAGACAGCATGATGCAATTGGCAGGAGTGCACAAAGAGACACCAGCTCACACAACACATGCTCTCTTGCGCTTCTGCATTCCTAGGTATCATGATGGCTTCTGGGAGTCCATTCTGAACGCTGAGACCAAGTATTACAGCTAACTTGCAAGGCCTTTGCAGCCATGAAGTCTACAGTAGAGCTTTCGAGTAAGGGTGTGAGCCAGCACGCTGAAATGGATGATGGAGGATGTACATAGATCAAGGGCTCGAGTGGCCAAGTACAGTGAAAAGAAAAAAGGGTGAGAGGGACTTCTGAAGTGGACACACCAGCCGCTGTGTCAATGGCAGCGGCGGCGGCGGCGGAGGGCCCGCCGTGGCGCGTGCACGCGGCGCTGGCGTTCGCGCAGCTGGCGTACGGCGGGTACCACGTCGTCGGGAAGCTGGCGCTGAGTGGCGGCGTGGCCGTGCTGCCCTTCTGCGCCTGGCGCGACGCCATCGCGTCCGCCGCGCTCGCGCCCGCCGCCGCCGCGCTCGAGAGGTCCGCACTCGCCGCCGCCGCCGCCGCCGCCGCTCCCGGAGACCCAAACCCTGACCCCTAAACCCTAATTCTGCCCTGAGTTCCGAGCACCCATGTCGTGATTCGCTGCCGTTGAGCCGCCGCAGCCGCCGTTGCGCAGGGGAAAGCCGGCGGTGCCGCGGCCGCTGCTGCCGCTCCTGGCGCTCCTCGGGTGCACCGGGTGAGGGTCAGTGTACTGTAGGCGGACCCACGATGCTCTCATGCACGGCTTCTGATTGATGGGCTCGGAGCTGGAGCAAGTCGTCTGTGGGGCCTGGCCGAGGTCCCGGCAGGGCCACATCAGCCGTAAGGGTTCAATATTAGGGGCTTGGCTTCCAGGTTTCAGTCGTAGGACTCCGGGCTCAGGTCCTACGCTTGCTGCTTCACAGTAAGTGGTAAAGGAATTGCAATTAGGTTGATAGCAATCGTTAGGATTATAATGCCCAGAGCCCAGAAGCGAAGCAGAAGCGAAGCTCCCGAGTGAGCTCCTGTGGCTCTGGCCCTCACTCTCCAATGGCAGGGTCCTCGGAAACCAGCTGCTCTTCATGCTCGGGCTAGACCTCACGTCGCCTGCTTACGCTGCCGCGCTGCAGCCGGCCATCCCTGTCTTCACCTTTGCCCTTGCGCTGCTGACAAGGTGAGCCGCGGTGACCACGCACAGGCCGAGTATGAGCACTTCCGACTCCTCAGCCACGTGGTATCTACATTGGGAAGTCAGGCCTGCTCTTCTAAGTCAGATGGCCAGAGAAAATCAAGAACTCAGAGGTTGAGGTCACGGTCACAATTAGAGCTTCACACAATCTTGGAGTCTGTAGCAGCAGCATTGTATATGCGTGTTGGTAGTGTGCTATGCGTCACTTTAGGATGCTAGATTAGCACATTGATTTGCGAGGGGCTCGCAAGCGAGCCTGCCCATAAGTGTGTCAGCTCCCCTGGGGATGTACATTGTAACTTGTAATCTAGGGTCTAGGTCTGTGGTACTGGGACTCGGGCAGCGCATGCTAGTGCTTTTTGGCGATACACGGTGCCAGAAGTTAACTAGGTGCTCAATGTCTGCAGAATGGAGACCGTCCACCTAGAGCGGCGGGACGGGCAGGCCAAGCTGCTGGGAGTAGCGATCTGCGTGTTAGGGGCACTTACCATGGCTGTCTACCGGGGTCCACAGATTGCTGGAGGACCGGCGTCTGCCAAGAGTGACGGCTTTGTAGCTAGCCATAGCTGGTTTGGGCCACCAATTGCACCGGCAGATCCTCCAGGCGCTGCTCTCTTGGCGCCGCTGCTGCCACTGAGCAGGCGGCAGCTTGGCGTTCTGTGCCTGGTGGGCAACTGCCTCTGCATGGCCATGTACCTCACCATCCAGGTCCTTCACAATCCAACACCTGTGTCCAAGCTCATGCCCAACCTTTAGTTTGTATTACACTTGGAGTCCTTGGTGTCCTTGGGGATGTCAGTGCTGCTGCGTATGTGAAGTCTGGCTTCATGATTGAATGTATGGTTCTCTGCTTTCTTCATCTGTTCTGCACCACCCTTCTATGACAAATGCAAAGCAATCGCCTCTGCCATTGCGCCTCGTTGTGCTGCTGATGATGGTGGATTGACTGCTCAAAGAAGCTCACGGCTTGGTGACAGGCCAGGTGTCCGTCTTGGCCAAGTACGACGCTCCGGTCACCGTGACAGCATACTCGTACAGCTTCGGAGCGTTGCTGGTTGCCCTCGTGGGCATTGTGGCAACCAGGGACCTCTCTAAGTGGGTCCTCACTGTTCCAGAGCTCCTAGCCGCCAGCTATGCAGTAAGACAACTGCCCATTGGTGCTTGGACATGCGTTACGTTCTGCTGAAACATACCCCTGAAGCAACAAAGTCCTTGGACCTAGAGCTTTTCTGGATGGAGCTCAGGCTTGGCGGCTTTGTTATGATCTGGATTGCTTTTCTGCTTGTGCCAATAGCAGCCACAAGCAAAAGCTCCTTCCTTGTGGGAGTAGGCAATAATGGCTCACAAGTTTGCTATACAACTTCCCAGTCGCTTTTCCTTTCATGGCTGCAGTCAGCACTGTTTGATGTAAGCAACACCTACTGTATTGTAGGGCCTCGTGGCGTCTGCGCTGACATACGGGCTTCTTTCCTGGGCCAACAAGCTGGTTGGGCCTGCGCTGGTTGCGCTGTACATGCCCATCCAGCCCCTGTCCTCGGCGCTCCTTGCACTTGTGTTCCTGGGGAGTCCGCTCTACCTGGGCAGGTGAAATCAAGACTTGTAGTCCTGCAGTTTGTGTTTTGGACATTGATGGAAGTTATCCACAAATTGATGCCAATGCCACAATACTCGGTGGACATGAATTTGCAAATTCTGTTTTTCTTGCAGGCGTGGATGCTATCAGACATTGTAGAGTAGTGGCCCGCATCATGGAGCTACATGCCTAACTGTCTGATACTGAAGCTATGTGCTAACAGCGGCAGATTGTTTGGCGATTGAGCCTGTGCAGTGTCCTGGGTGGCATTCAGATTCTGGCAGGGCTATACCTTGTCACATGGGGCCGAGCAGAAGCAGAGCGCAGCTCGGGGCAGGTGTACCACAGAGTACTGGACGCCTGACTGTTTCGCCGAACCAGTGTGATGCTTTCAGAGCCTATTGCTCTCCTGCTAACCTTGAGTCATTGCTTCATAAGAAACACTTACATGACGTGTACAATCATTCTTCCATAGCCACTGAAAGTGTGTACTTGCCACATGCCAGCCTGTCTTTGTCTGTGTCCAGTAGAAGCTTTACCGCACATCAACCACCCCTTTAAACATAGAAGAATGCCATGGCCCATTGCCTTGGTCTTGGCCCTTGGACAGCCCAAAGGGTGGCTGTAACATTTGGGAAGCATGATATCACTTAGTCGCAAATTGAGGACCACAAGGGAGTGTTGAGTCGACTTATGAGAGTCTCTGCTGGTACTCATGTCCAGTGCCTCACTATCAGAGGCCCGTGCAAGATGAGGCATGAGCAAGCGGCCAGCCTTGCGCTGACGGAATAATCCTGTCGAAGTTTGAACATACTAGCTGCAAATGCCTTGGGCATCCTGCCAGATTGCAGCAGGAGAGCAGACTGAGCACATGAAACACGCCTCCTCATTCCCAGGACTCTACAGCAATGTGTGAAGTCATGCCAATGCTGCAGCTCAAGGCCAATGTCAGACAATAAGCACTCGCGGCATTTGTTGCATCACGGTTTCTGATGCTGCATGGGCTGAGCTCCTAGTGGGCCCCCTTGAAAGGAGGCCCATCCTGACGCGTCATTGCCTGGCAGTGCCGCACTTGGGAAGCCAAGGCCGCCTGCATTTCCCATGCCAAAGCTTTGCAAAAGGGGGTCCAAGGAGCCGCCATCTCCAGCACGAGCCATTGAACCGAGTCCTGTGCTCGTGCCAAGGCTTGACGAGGGCACCGCATGAGTGCTCTGGGTGCCACGGAGGCTCATGCCCCTCCCCAGCGGCGCAGGCTTGGCGGACCGCTCGTCTTCCCTCTGCGAAACAAGGAGCGTCGGGTCCGTCAAGCCAATGCCGATGCTGTTTAGGCTGCTGTCCTTGTCTGCAGAACAACAACAACAGCACCAGCAGACAAATGTCAGCACGCGAGGGGATGGCCTCACTATCAGTTGAGTTAACACAGGGCTTACACACAAGATCTGAAGGTGATTCGCTAGCAGCAAAATGCTGGCTGGTGACCATCCAGCCTTCGCAAGGTAAGGGCTTGGATGAGGCAACTACTCACAGCCCTTGACGCTGAGGTCGACAAGGCCCGAAGTCAAGGTGTTGTCCCACAGGGACGACTTGGGCTTAGCCTGCTTTGGGGCACTTGCAACTGCCGGAGGGCCCTTAAAGGGGAGTGCAGCAGTAGTAGAAGTGACAGTGCTGCTGCTTGACATGCCCAAAAGCACATCTGCACTGTGGCTGCTCGCACTTGACTCAAAGTCAAGCAAGGAGGCCTGCCCACTTTGCACAGGTGGTGCACCAGAGCTTGCAGGCGGCAACCCGGAGGCAGACATGAAGGTGGTGAAGTCGTCATCTACTCCGAAGCTGTCAGAGGTTGGGCCCAGGCTGACGGCTGCAGCTGGAGCCCATCCTGAAGATGCTGCTCCCAGGCCGCTGCTCGGCTGGGCGGCAGGCCTTCCCATAGAACCAGATGGAGGGGCAATGATGGCAGCTGATCCAGGCAGTGCGCTTGCCACAGGCAGTGGGTCAGAGGTAAGGGACAAGAAAGGGTCCACGGCCGCGCTTGCCTGCATGCAATTCACAAAGCCTTCATCACTTTTGTGTGTCCTTTGCCACGTGTCACGTGGCAGCTCTTTCTGGAAAGCCAATCTGTATAAGCATGGTACATCACCGCCGGCGAAAGGCGACATGAGTTCAATGAGCTCCAACGTTCAGTTCTGCTGACCAGAGGATCCAGCTGCGCGGCACTGGTCGAAGGAGGAGGCGGGCCTGTGAGGTAGTCGAGCCCAAGAAGATCATCTACCCCCACAGATGATATGGGAGCTGGTTTGGCTGGACCTGTTCCTGCCATTGGTGGGGCGGCTGGCTTCAATGGAGCCGCAACTTTTGCCACACTTGTTGCAGCATTGAGTCCTGCCATCCAGTCAACCAGCAGAACCTCAGCTTTGGCCTATTTGCACAATAATACATGCAGCTTGCTAGCCAGGCTATGTACACTTCAGCAAATGCAAGTCCTACTGTTATCTCAGTCCGGCAGATGACACTGCAAGGAGTAATCTTCACAGACCAGCTCCTGCCAGCAAGAGAAGGACTATCGCAAGTATTGATTTCTTATGCACATGCAGGCAGCTGCATGCACTTCAAGCTCAACTTGTTGGCTAGCCTTGTTCTTGCCATGTACAGTGACAAGGGAAGCACACCAGCTCCAGAGCCATCTCCACGCGGGTCGAAGTCGCCAAAGTCATCATCATCCAAGAAGTCGTTTTCAGCAGCAGCATAAGGTCCGCTACTTGGGTTGTCTGCAAGCACAGCTGCTATTCCTCTTGTCGTCTTCTCCCTGGTCAAGTAACCGGCGAAATTCCATCAGTGACTTGATTAAGTCGCGAGCCTAAGTGCAGAGCACATTCACGATAATGACTAGAGGAGGTGTGAAAGAAAGATCATATTTTCTGGACAGAGGTAATGCATGACAGGGTGGCAAGATAAAGTAGCACACGATTTAACAGCCTGGCCAGCCACGCTGGTCATTCGCGCACTCTCATTGCGAACCAAACACATGCTGCTGGTGCACAATGCCACTTTCACTGCTTCCTACTACTGACAAGCAATCCGTGTTGAGCAATTGCAAGATATACTGACACTCGTCCAGGCAGGGTCTGAAGAATCCCTGACAGTTGCTAAAGAGTCGTATACCTGTTATCATTTACAGTGCGGGGGTCAAAGTCGTCCTCGTCATCCTCATAAGCACGTGTCTTGTCATGATCTGCCTGCTCATAGCCGTCAATGTCGTCTTCAGCCCATTTGTTGGTGCGATTGCTTCCCTGATTGACCTTGCTATCGGCATCATCCCAACCTGCGCCATATCCGCTATCCTTGCTAGCTCCATAAGGATCCTTGTCACTGCTCCCATAGCCCTTTGTGGCGTCCTCGAAGTCGTCAGCATCATACCTACTGCCACCAGATTCATAAGAAGTCCCCCTGCCTCTGTGGCCAGTCGATGAGATTCCACTATACCTGGCTCACCATGACTCACAAGCAGCTATCAGTCCGCTACATCTATAGAGCACTATGTACAGAGCATGTGCCACCATCAATGTCAAATTGACAAGCTAGGAGTCTGCAAGAGATTCTTTCTCAGAAACTTTCAAGTCACTGCCACAACAGGTTGCAGTGACGTACTTGTCCTTGTTGGCACTCGCTTTTGCACGGACCTCGCGGATCTTCTCAGTATCCTGAAGCAGAGCTAAAATCGTCTGTGCCTTCTTGCGCACATTTATGCCTTGATCCTTCCCGTTCGGTTCCACAAACTGAAAGTTCACTAAGCCCTGCAAAACACGGCATCATGACCAAAAATAAGTGCGCAAGCCAGGCTGGAAATCAAACTCCTCCTACACTAACCCTACAGATTGAGGGTGAGAAACCTTGCTTCAGCAACCGGCCCTATGACAGACTAAGAGTGAGAGAAGTAGGAAGCTTGTAGTGAGTTTGCAAGCAGAAGTTTCTAAGATGAGGATAATGTGATGACAGATGTCAGGTGCAGGGAAGTCTGTGCAGATGCTGGCAGCGATGACAGTCATGGTACTTGACATGCCAACAGATACTCCTATCCAAGTGCGGTGGCCTAGTACAGGATACGCTGACTGACCTTGATTTGGTAGGTGCTCTCGCGAAACTCATCAATGGCTTTCTCGGACCCATGTGCCACGAGGAACTCCAGTAGGGTAAGAGCCTGAGATTCAACTTCCAACAATTGTGACTACTTGATTGTGATGACCTACTTTTCCAGTGAGGCATGTGCCCTCCTTCCAATGAGCCCTTCCCCTTGACTGGCATTCACAGCCACTGAGGTGCCGCATGACTCACTTTGTACATGTGCCTCCAGTTCTTCTCCCTCTCGGCCAGCCGCTTCCAGATTATTGCCATGATTTTCTGGAAATCAGAACTGCCAATGAAAGGGGAACAGCACAACACATATCTCTCAGTAAAGTAAGGCTTGTTCGTTAATCCCGAGACTCATATTTGACAGCGCCACCTAAACCACGTAGCCGCTTCTGATGATGCTGCTAAAAGTTGCAAAGGCTGCTCATACGGACTTACTATCTGCGAGATGCCTGCGCAATCTCCAACATGGCTGTCCCATGAGGTCCCCATGCTTCATCATTAGTTGCATCCAGAACCTGTAGAAGGGGTAACATATGAGAGAACTGTCAGTCACCTCCGCACTCTATCCTCTTACAGATCCAGACTCTGCAGAATCCACTCGTGGAAACACTAAAAGGATGACAACAATCAGCGCACACTGCGGCTGACATTGATCCTTTGCTTCAATTACAGACATCCCCTGAAACAAGTGAAAGATCGCATGGGTGCAGAACATCCAGTCCAATGGCTTGTCTTCCAGGCCTCAAGCCTGCCTAACGGCTGAATAATCCAACAGGGTAATGCAAGCTAAAGTCTATCTAGAGCAAGGTGTGCGCCTCTTACCTTCTGCTCGATCTCCGACACATTGAGGATGTTCTTGTTCACCTCTCGTTGGCTGTAAGCGGAGAACGAGTAAGCGATCGCCCGGTACACTCTAAAGTCCTTCACAACCTAGTCTGGCTTCTCGCTACTGGAGAGACCCACAGTCAAGGCAGGTCAAAGTCGGCAACTCACATGTCCCGCACCGCCTGATCCAGCACCTTCCTCAGCTCGAGCAGTGACATGGTCGAAGGCCAGGGAGAGAGGCAGCCCAGCTTCTCCCGCTGAGCGTCACAGGCCGCGCCTCATCCTGCGATCAGGCCCATGAGCTCGATGGCCGACCGAGCTCCAACGCATCGGGCCTGGCCCCACCGCAGGCGGGCCCCGGGAGACACAGAGAGCTATCGACGGCGGCCAAAGATAGCGGTAGGGCGGCCCGGGAGATGCGCCGCGCGACGCGGCCCGGGAGACGCGCCGCGCGACGCGGCCCGGGAGACGCGCCGCGCGAGGCGGCGCGGAATGCGGGGCGCGGACGCGTCGGGATAGGGTTGGCTGATCAGAAAACGAAGGCTCGTTTTTCCAGGAGCGGTTGCTTGTGGGGAGGGGTAGGGGGGGCATCGAAGGGAGCGCAGCGAGCTATGAAAGCGAGGCGATTAGTAAGTGGACAGTCTAAAAGAGGGAAGGGAGTCTTCCTTCTCGGGGGAGAGAGAAACTCAGCTCACAGCCCGGCCGTCCGATGCCTAGCATCGCCCATCTGCTTCATCTCGGCCGCTCAATCCTGGGCAAGGGTTGCGGAGCTCCCACTCCTCTGCCACGTGGCGCTGAAGGGCGGGGGCCCTCGTGTCTGAAGCGCACCGGCTGCGGAGCTGCTGAGGAGCTCACATCGTCGCTCCTTACCAGGGGGGGCCCCGAGCGGCCGAAATCAATTTCGTCGACGTATCCCCGACACGCCCGCCGCACCGTCACTTCGCCATTGTCGCGCCATTGCCAGCGGGGTCGTCTTCCTCCCCGTAGCTCATCTGACTTCCTCTTGAGAAGAGTGGCTGGCAAAGCCAGCCCATCTCTTGATGAAAACATTGGAGGAATTAGCTCTTCCAATGGTTGGCCTTTCCAATGGCATGACACGGGGGTGCTAAAGAAGAAAGGGCTCGCCCATTGAGGATAGGGGCGCACTGTCTGCCTCGGCAGTGGCTCCGCTAATAGATTCATTTGACACACTCCGTATGCACCTGGCTGGCTTCCACAGCCGCTTCTTCTTACTTGGTTCATTCGTTTCTCTGGGCTGGCCTCTCCCAGCAACCGCCATCTCCTGACAGCGCCTTGCTTCTTCCACTGCCCCCGCCTCCGTCGCCGCGGCCCCTTCCCCGCGGCCAGGGCGTCGACCCCGGCGCCGCCATGGCCGCCCNCCGTGGCGGCGGCGGCTCCGAGGCCCAGGGCTCTCAGCGGCGGCGGGCGCATGCCTGCCGGGGCCGTGCGCCTCGCGGCTCCCCAGAGGTTGCGCCTGGAGAGCAGCTGGCTGAGCGGGGAGTCGCGGCGGAAGCTGGCCGCGTCGGCCGTGGCGCCCGCCCCGAGCACTGGCGGAGGGGCTCTTTGCGTCCAGGCGAACATCTTTGGCAGGGTGGTTAGGATAGTGAAGGTGAGGCTAGCCGTCCCTCGACCCGATATCATCTATGCTGGCATGCCTTGCCTGCTTCTAGGAGGCGCTCTTGATCTTACTACGTTCACACAGGTTCTCTCGATTGCAAGTCACCAGAATTTCGGTTGTCTCTGCCAAAGTTGGTTAATGATATTCAGTGTGTAGATGCTGATAGAACACATGTGGTCCATGTGGCTGGACTGGCAGTCGTATGCAAACGCTCTGGTGAGCTCGGCAGAAGATCCTGAGAAGCTGCTGGACCAGACCGTCATCGAAATGAACGAGGACCTGACGAAGATGCGTCAGGCATCAGCACAGGTGTGGCCAGATTCAGTGCATCACGATGCTTCGTGTGGAGGTACGCGGTGGTGTACATACAAACCTGACTCATGAAGCTGACAAAAGGGTATGTATGAGGCTGTCTTCAGGTCCTTGCATCACAGAAGCAGCTGGAGAATAAGTATCGGCAGTCTCAAACAACCTCAGATGACTGGTGAGCTCGACATGCTGCCACGTACTTGTACATGTGCAGGAAGAACATGATGCCCACTGCATCCATGTGGGCAGACCGTGGGTGCTGCCACGTACTTGAAAGTTGAAGGTGCGAGTTGTCACGTTATGCATAGCCTGCTCAACATACGGGTCTGGACAAAACAAGCTGACCCTGGAGAGCCTGCTCTTATGCAGGTATAGAAGAGCCAAGCTGGCCCTTGAGAAGGGCGACGAGGAGCTTGCCAAGGAGGCACTGAAGAGGCGCAAAGACTATGAAGTACGATTCCTTGATAGTGCAACTGGCTCCCTTGTCTGGTTACAGCTGAGAATCGCTTGTGCCCTCTTGGAATGTTGACCTTGGGCAAGTCATTGGAGCACCATGGGCATACTGGTCGCATGCAATTCCGCTGCTGATGTTGGTATACTTGTGTTTGCATTTGGCTTGTACTGTCAGGATGGTGCCAAGGCCCTGAAAGCTCAACTGGATGCTCAGAAGGGAGTTGTTGACAAGCTCATCTCCAACACAAGGGTTTGTCTACAAACCTAACTTACTGACAACCTGCAATAGGGTCTAAGAGAAGCAAGTCTTCTCCTGTGTGGTGGTAGTACGTGGGCCGAAGTATTGTGGACCTCACTTGGGCTGCTTCTTGGTACGGGAGACTTGAATCTGACCAAGTCCAGGACTTTTAAATGCCTGGTATCCATTGTCGTGTATATACACAAATTTACTGTCATGTAGACCTCTGCAATAGTCAGAGAACCTAGTGTGCTCATTATCTTGACTGTACATGTTGCAGCTGCTGGAGAGCAAGATTCAGGAAGCACGATCAAAGAAGGACACGTTGAAAGCTAGGGCACAGTCTGCCAAGTACGTCATTCCGAGCTCCAATATCTGGCAGTTCACTTGAAGAGAGCGAGCTTGAATTGCCCTATACACCATGTGCTGCATATTCACGGGGGCGATTGTCTTCATTTTTCTATCGCCAGGACGTCTGCTAAGGTGCAGGAGATGATTGGCAACATCAGTACAAGTAGTGCTCTTGCTGCCTTTGACAAAATGGAGGAGAAGGGTATGCCAACTTTCCCTCATTGTTGTTTGTGGTTCATCTCACTTTAGTCAGCAGATGTCGGGAGGCAATACTCTGTTGCAGTGAGCTGCTTATTGCTCAGTGAAACAATAAAGGCCTGAGAGGAGCGTATGCTCCCAACTGCTGACACCTTCATTGGTCTTCTTTGTTATTTGACTTATTTGCAGCGAGCTGCTAAGATACACACATTATTTGATGGCAAAGAGAAGCTTATGCTGCCAACTGCTGACACCTCCCTTGGTCCTTTCCGTGTTTGACTTGAACTTGGCAGTGATGGCCTTGGAGGCTGAAACAGAGGCGATGACACAACTCAGCACTGACGACCTTGCTTCCAAGGTACATGTCTGTAGCAGACTTGTAAAATAACTGCATAGGAGCACAAGAAGGAATATCTGGTGTGGCATATTTTGTGCATGAAGTCTCAGCAAGTTTGTTCCTCATGTCTCATCCATTGGTCTTGTCAAGGATTTACATGATGTCCTATGGCAATGGCTCACAATGGTCTGCTCAATCCTGGGCTCAACTCTGAGGCATATGCAGGCCCTTAGGGCAGGTGACTAATTTGGGCAAGCTGTCACTTCTCTTGGATGGTACAGTTTGCCCAATTAGAAGGTGGAAGTGGAGTGGATGATGACTTGGCAGCTCTGAAGCGTGATGTGCTTGGCCCTGGAAAGGTGAGCCATATAGTCACAGTCATACACTTGTGTCCTCATTTGTGGCTCAAACATGTGCAATATATTCTTAGAGTTACCTTGACTCCAGTATGCAGAGCTTCAGGGCAGTCTTTGGAAGCTCTCATGTAAAGTCAAGTATTTATACCGGCTCTCAAGCAGTTGCATCACCAAGATCCACATGGCTTCCTTGGTGGTATCGAAAACACTATGACATTTTGGCACATGTGTATAATACGTATAGGTACACATTGAAGGTGAACATCTTGTGAAGCAAATAGCCGTGGTGTACTATTTGAGACCAATGCTCCAGTTTGAGAGTCCGTCCTCAGCTGACTGACGAAGAGTTTTTTTGCTTGTAGTCCACCTCTGGTGAATTACCAGCAGGCAGGAGCGCTCCTACTCCTGCTGTCAGCTCAGGCATTGCCGCAAGAGATCTTCAGCGCGATCCAGAGATTGAGGCGGAGCTTGCAGAGCTCCGGCGGAAGGCTTCTGAATTCTGAGCTGAGTGTCAATACACCTTAGAAGATATACCTCCTGGAAAGGGGAGCAACTGCGAGAGAAGTGCGTTATTTGGCTCGATGAATATGTGGTGATTAATAGTTGCACGTCTGTACGAGCGCTAGCTCGTGCTTAGCTGTCTTCAAGGCATCTGTTGGCGATTGGTGCCTGCTCCTCACACTGAATTCAGAGACAGGCTGCTGCACACAGGAGGCTGGCTGTTCCATGATTCTTTTTGAGATTGTGTATTAAGAGTAGAGCTAGGCTCTAGCTACCGCTGGTAGCGGACAGCCATGCAGAAGATCTTATGAAGTTGGCATGCCCTCAAGCTCATGCGTGCGGCAAAGCAAGAAACATTGGGAGGGCATCAGTAATGGGCCGGCCTGGCCAGTAAGCAACATATAGAAGGGTCCAGCAAGGGAGGGGGAAGGGAAGGGATGCCCAATTCCTACTTTATCATAGGGTCCCTATATAGAGCTTCCCAATACTTTTTACATTGCACGTCCACCTCACACGAATGCACGAAGTCCAAGGGCCCCGAAAAGCGTCAAGAGCACACAGCGACTCAAGTGGCCACCGGGTGCTGGAAGAGTCTTTCTTCTCCTTCAATGGGCTTTGCCAAGGTCAATGAGCATGCGGGAAACGCGTCTCCTACGTTTCATCACTGCGGGACCAACTAGAACAGTGCGGAAAAGCTAGCCCGAAATGAGTTGACAAGGTCCGAAGGGGCCGAAAGCGCTGAAGGACATGACCAAGCAAGGACCATGTAGGATGCAGCTTTGGGAAAGCTCAATTTGGCAAAGCTGGTCTTCTGCAGCGGTCGATGGCCCGTGCGCTGCACCTTCGTGCCGGCCGGGCTCTTGCTGCTGCCTCTGGCTCTGGCCAGGGGACCCACTTTCAGGACCCTAGCCTCTCTGATGCGCTTCCTCTGGCTTCCTCTGGCCCCCTTCTCGTTCTTTGTTCATTCTTTTTTGGGCTGGCTTGTCCAGCCCCTATCCTCTGATTTGCGGCTGCTTAGCAGGGGTTACTGAGTGATTTGTAGCTGCTTTCTTTCTTCTTTCTTTCTTTGTGTGCTTTGGTTTCTTAGCGCTTCCTCTGACCCCCTTCCCACCCGCCCTCCTGCCATTGCTGCTTCCTCAACCTCCTCTAGCAGCTCTACAAGTGGTACAGGTCGAGTCGACATGGCCCCCGTCTGCACGGCTTCCCCCGCTCTGTGGCACCTCCGGCCCTCCTAGTATAGGGCGTCATTTCATGTAGCCACATTCTTTGCGCTGCATTCTTTGCACTTTCTGCATTTTCTGCATGAGCAATGTATTGGCTTGAATTGGCCTAGCTTTAATCTCATGCGCACCGCGCGCCTTCTCTCTCTTCTCGTACTTTGTTCATTCTTTCTTGGGCTGGCTTTTCCAGCCCCTATCCTCAATGGGCGAGCCCTTCTTCTTCCTAGTCTGCACTCGACTCTGCCTGAACAATGTATTGGCTTGAATTGGCCTCCCTTTCAATTCATGCGCCCCGCGCGCCTTCTCTCTCCCTTCTCAACAGCCAGGCGCCTGGTCCACCCTCTGCAGCCCAGGCAGCGGAAGCAGCGCCGCCGCCGCCGCCGCCGCTGCCGCCGCCGCCGCCGCCGCCGCCGGCGGTGTGCCAGCTCCGAAGTCGGCCGAGAGGATGAGCGCGGCGATGGCGGGCGACGACTACGCCGACGACGGCCGCGCCGCCTCGCCGTCGCCACGCTCCGAGGAGGAGAGCCGGCTGCACCCAGTGAGGCCAGGCCCGCGCCGCCGCCGCAGCTGCCGAGCCTCCGTTAGCGCCGCCAGTCTTTTTAGATGGTGGTGCCGGGAGTTGCCGTCAGGCCGGCAGCCGTTGCAGCAGCCAGCTGACAGCCGCTGCCGGGGCCTCTGGCGCCACAGGCCACGCTCTACCAGTTCCGAGCCGGCAAGATGACGATGCAGGGCACGACGGTGCACCCCGACAGGCGGAAAGGGCTGGTCCGCATCTTTAAGGTGCGCCAGCGGTGGCCGAGCTTACGATTTCGACAAGACAAGCTCACCCTCGTACGGAGCTGCGGCGCTTGCTTCGTGGTCGAGGTGTGGGGTGACGAGACCAGAGATCTGGATTGGCGAACGTGGGGCTTTATTGGAGCACACGTTGGTCGTGGAGACGGGAAAATGTCGGCTTGCTGCTGGGTTTGCTGCTGATGGCCACCGCCTGTCAAAGCGACAGGGCGAGGACGAGCTGATGCGCTTCCAGTGGCTCAACCGTCGGACATTTGTGGATGAGGAGGTATGGCATTGGGTATTGGTAGGGGCGTCCTCCAGCTTTTGGCAAGGCTTGGGTTCTCACGGAGAGACACCTACACTGCTGTGCTCGACATTCTGGCTATCACTTCAGCATGTCACAGCCTATGGGCCAGCTGAACTAAGCAGAGGATCACCAGATGGCGAGCTTAGTGCTTCTTACTGGTGCAATTGCACTTGACATTGACTCCAGCAGGGCTCGAATGCTCGCTTACGATGCACCTGGCAACAACAGACTTGCTGCAGTGCTGACTGCTGTCCTTGGCTTGACAGGACTTCATTGTCTACCCAGACGATGCCACTTTTGAGAAGGTACTGTTCGCTACGAAGAGCTTATGGCAAAAACCTTCCATCACATGCCAGGAGTTCGACTTTCACCAGCTAAGCTTACGTGATACCTCTGGAGTGTGTTCTTAGCAAGGGCTAAGAATGTGGCAGATAAAGAGATTCTTGGGTAAGACCGGATCATGCACTGAGTCAAAAACATTTTGCAGCTGAATGTCAGTAGAACGGAGAGCCTCCATCCCCGTCGCGTGCTGCACTTGTACTGCTCCTTTCAATCACACGACTGTGTCTTCTTTTGGTGTCAGGTCACGGAGACAGACGACCGTGTCTATCTGGTCAGCTTGAGGAGGAGCAAGCGGAAGCTCTTTCTCTGGATGCAGGTCTCTGTGATATCAGTGGCATATGTAGTGGACAATAATCTATCCACCCGATGTTAGCCTCTGTAGTCATTGGAGTACTTCAGCCACCATCCTCGCTGCTTTGAAGTGTAACAAAGAGATGCACAGCGTTGAAATGGGTGTTGCATGGCAGGAGCCGGACCAAGATCAGGATGAAGCCGTCTGCAGACGAGTGAACAAGATCTTCAACATAAGATGTGAGGAAAACTCCGCTGGGATATATACTACACCAGTGTGAGGTTGAGGCTGCAACTTAAGCTGAAGGCTCATCGAGGAAGGTGTTGACATTGTACTGCTTGCAATGTGGGTGGCACAGACTATGACGAACTAGAGGACGACGAGGACTTCGAGTCTGAAGCCAACTCAGTGTAATCTTGCAGAACCCCACATCACTCCTGATTCTGGAAACAGGCATCCCCGTGCCTCTTGCTTGTTAACGAAGGCTTCTCTCCGATGTCAAGCTCAGCACTACAGTGTTGCTTCGATGATTCTCAGGAGGGTTATTTGCTTGCCGTGCCAGCCCTGCAGGAGTGATGCCATCATCAATAACAGGTGCTGCTGGCAGCAGTGGGGAAACCCGAATGTGGAAGCCAGCTGTCCAGCTGTCCGAATTGCAGAGCATCCTCTCTAATCTCGGGCAGGAAAGCCAAGGTCATTAGCCTAGACCATGATCTGCAGCTTTTGACGAACTGCGATTTGGGTTCAGATAGGAAGCTCCATGACAGTTCCTGCCATCTATGTAGTGTCCTAGGAGTATCATTCTCTATAACATAGTGCAGTGACCTGCTTTGCAAATTGTTGAGGGATGTGGTTGTATTTAGACTTCCATTTTGAACTGCATCTTTGCAGAACCAGTTGCTTCGATACCACCTTACAACCCAGGTACAAACTCAAAGCCCCATTGTTGCGCTTGTTGTGGTTGAAGTCCTTGTCTGGCACCAGCAACTTTCTTCTGAGAAGCTTATATGTATCCTACATCCAATATCATAGTGGGAAACCTGACTCCTTGCAAGTGCGCACAAAAGCTTTGGGCTGCCACCAGCTACTGTCTGGCAGTCTATGTGCCCATTGCACAACATTTCTAGGGAGTTTTGCTTGTACATTTAGTTGCACTTCCAGGCATCAATTGATGTTGTGGCTTTGCCTGCTGCTGCTTTGCCTTGAATGTAGGGCCCAGCTTAGCTGAGATCATCCGTCCTGAGACGCTTAGACCTTTCCTTGACTACGAGGATGTAAGGGAGCGCCTAGCTCCACACCTTCCTGAGGTGAGCTGACTTTCCTGCTGCATTCGTCCTTATTGCAAGGCCTTGTAGTAGGCTGCAATGTCCGCATGATTCTTGCAGAAGACGACCTGGTCCTTTCCTCAGGTCATCCTTGTGTGGCACAGCCGCTCCATCGTGTACTGCTGCAGATATTTATTTGATCTCTTATTATGTGTTCACTTATGTCAAATATGTGAATATGCAGAGCCTGAGGTCACAAGAGGCAATGGATGAGCTGATGCAGAGCGTGCAGTTTCAGCAGCAAGTTGAGACATTCAGTCAGGTCAGCCACAAAGCATGGTGTATTCCCCTTGACAGGAGTGGAGCATGTCTTGAGCTGCCTGCGTACAGCTGAGTTGGCAGGTTTAATTCCAGTCAGAAGAGGCAATTAAGGAGTTGTACGTGACATGGGTACTGAGACAGACTGACGCTCACTGCAAATGCCAGAGACATCCTGGTGCAGGTCCTGCGCGCTGGTCAATTAGATCTGTCACAATTTGGAATTGATGCTTCCAAATGTGAGTGCAGGATGCACCCATGTATGCCATGCTCTGGGATTCTGCAACATTATATTGAGCATCTTTAGCTTAGAGCTCATGTCAATGGTGAACCGTGCAATCTGCTGGCATGGCTGCGTACAGCAATTGTGTTGTCATACTTAACTGTGAGATGTATTGCTGAGTAACTAGTCTCGTATGGCGCAACTGAAGGTGTTGGATGAGTATGATAGAACTGAATATGTGCGCGAGCTTGCATGTTGCAGATGGCTTCTCTGTCAGCTCTTTCTTACAAGCCATTGAGGACCAAGCTGCCTCAACAGCTGATGCAGCAGCTCCTCAGCCCCCTAGTGAGGACTTGCCTCTTGACAGCAAAGCTGAGACGTCCAATCAGCAGTCTGCAGAGAGAGATGCGCAGCAAGCTGAGCACCGGCAGAGCACGGAGCGGCAAGACAAACCAGGAAAAGACGCAGAAGCAGGAGGCGAGGGGCTTTAAAGCCGGCGGACATGTGGACATTGAGTGGTGGAAGAGCTGCTGAGCAGCTCTTCCAATGGTGATTTCATTCTTTTGATTTTGTAAGAGTAACTGTCAAAATGGCTGTGTGGCAGATCGCGTGACGCCGAGAGAAAGACTCAGGCCTTTTGGGTCGTTGCTTCTGAGTCCCAGCACTCCACCTTCCAAGTTGTTGAAAGGCAAAGAGGCGCCAAAACCACACAGCTATGCAAGAGACTACAGCAAATGGGAACTTAGCCTCTCTTTATTCACAGCCCTCGCCCTCTTTGGAAGAGCTCACATCTCTTTGGGCTGGCGTCTCCCAGCCATTGCCTTGCATTGGAAGAGCTGTTTCATTTCACAGACCCCGCCCGCCCTCACAATAGTTCACTTCTGTCGAGAAAGAAAGGGGCCGGAACACGCTGAACTCCCACCTAGGCAAGTATTATGAGAGGATCGTCACTACGTGACCCCTGGTTAGCAGCCTCAAAATCGAGAGGAGCCAAAAGCGAGCCCTTTCCCCAAAGTTACAGGAGAGCGTGTACCAGAAAGCGAAGAGACCGCTGAGGACTGCTGCTCAGACATCAAAGGCGGGTCCGATCAGAAAGTCACGTAACCCCTGGCAAAACCCTCGTAGCCGGGCCAGGGCTCTCCGACGACCAGCGGCGCGGCGGCGGCGGCGGCGGCGGCGGCGGCGGCGGCGGCGGCGGCGGAGAGGCTGGGCGATCGCTGATTCCCAAACTCTGATTCCTCAGCCTACCACGATGCGGTGACCGGAGCCGCGGCGAGCGATGTCCGTGCAACGTAGCCGCCGACGGTGTCGTTGAAGCCGCTTGCGTATCTGCGGCGGCCACGAGACCTGTCGGCGCCAGGAGCCGCAGTTGGCCCGATGGGCCGCCGCCGCCGGAGCCTCCTGGACGACGACGACGGCGGCGGCGACGACGACGGCGGCGTCGGCGGCGTTGATGGCGGCGGCGGCGATGGCGGCGCGCCGGAGCGGCTGACGGTGAACGAGGCGTTCGCGGCGCGCCTGGCGCACAACCACGCGCGCGCGGACCTGCACCGCCTCCGCGAGCTCCAGCGCCGCGGCCTCGCGCCCGAGTGAGATAGAGCCCGCCGCCCCGATTTCGAGACCCCTGGTTCGACTCCCAGCGCCAGTGGCCGGCGCTTCGCAGCGCAGGCCGGCGGCGTCGAACCTGCGACCTCTCGAGCCGAGCCGTAAGCCGTTGGCCTTGCTGTGGGTGTTGCAGCTCGGAGGGCGAGGAGAGCCCGTCGGAGGACGAGGACGAGGACGGGGTGCTGCCGGACGAGACGGAGGCGGCGATCGTGGACGCGCTGGCGGCCATCCGGGCGCGCGACCCGGCTATCTACCGCCCCGACGCCCAGTTCTTCAGGGACGAGCCGGAGGCCGCGGACGAGGACGGGGACGTCTCGTAAGGCCCTCCACAAACGGACTTGCGAGAGTTCGATTTTGGAACCTCCTGTTAATTCCTCCAAACACAGTGTCCGGAGTTCCAATAGTAGTGACTACGTCTGCTAACATGTGGTGCTCAGACATGAAATCTAACCTCTGTAAGTCAATGGGTTTAACCAGGAGCACTAAATTAACATTGGTAAGGACGATTGGGTTTGTTACTGACTGATATTACACCAAACCCTGCCTGGGTGGCGTCAGTGAGGGCGGTGAGCGGCAGCCTCGGCGGCGGCCGCAGTACCTCAAGGACGTCCTGGCGCAGCAGCTCATGGAAAATGGCGACCGTGAGGCGGACGACGAGGAGCACATGGGCCGGCCGCGGTTGCCCACGTTTGCTGAGGAGCAGGAGGCGCTGCGGCGGGCGGTCATTGAGGCTGCCCCGCACGACGACGCTGCCGAGGGAAATGCTGGCCGCGGCGATGACAGCGACAGTCTTCTGCGACTGAGGTCGGAACGCTATCCTCAAGCAGTCCCCGAGATGCCTTATACTCTTCCTAGAGTCAAGCTGCATGTAGAACAGGACCAAGTATCCGAGTAGCGACGAAAAACGACATTCGCAAGTGGTACTCAACTTCAAAATATTTGCGTCTCACTTGTCATTCTTGCGGCGATCTCTGTGGCCCAGACGCAAGAGTGCTGAGGAGCGGCTCAGGGAGGAGGGGGACGGTGCTGAGGAGCCTGGCAGTGGTGAGGCTGCCGGTCGCAGCATCTCCGACAGGCTGGAGGCGTACTTCGGCTCCGCCGAGCAGCTTGATCACGGCGAGCGCTTCCTCAAAGACTTCCTCCTCAACAAGGTCTGTTCGACTTGGACCCACGGTTTTCAGCTGACATGGAGGCCTGACTTGGCAACCAGCTGCGTGAAAGAATGCCATTATGTGCCAATAGATAGAATTCACTTAGGCTGATGCTGGCAATGGAGTCGGTCAGGGGTGGATGGAGCGGGACCGCGACCGCGTGCCGAGCTACGAGGACGTCATTGGCGAGGTAGCGCCAGCACCATCAGTCACGGCCGCGGCCGCCGCATATTGAGGTGCATAGGGACCCGAGGCAAGCAGCAGCTTCCAGCTAGGGCCCGGGCAAATGACTTTGGCCCTGGCACAGCCGCTGAAGTGCTGCAAAGCGGCGCGGCAACTGGCCGATGGCGCAGGTGGACGAGGAAGAGGAGGAGCTGGAGGCACAGGAGCGATACGAGGCGCGTTGGAACTTCCGCTATGAGGAGGCGGGCGCTGCTCAGGTCGCCGGCCACTCCAGGTCCTCCTCCCGCCTCCTGGAATACCAAACCCACTGGACATGGAGATATTTAATCGTGCGCCAACCCCAGGCCATGAGTGAGTCTGCCTCTTGAGGTTCTTGGAGTCACACAACACCTTGATCACCAGGTCCACATGTGAGAGTTGGAATTGATCTTACTGTATGGCAAATTCATAGCTTGGTGAGACGCTGTACATATGCACATGTCAGTCATCAATGCTTGCCTTATATTTCTGAAGCTCACATTAAGCTGCAAAATGCCCAGATGTTCAGCTTGCGGCTGCCGCTTCATCCTGGTGCATGCAAACACCATGACAGTGGGCGGCCAGCTAGCAGTGGTCCTTTGGTTGCCCTGTTGTCGGTCAACAGCAGCAGAGGGGTCCAGCTGAAACTTGTACAGAAATTGGTCACGGCTTGAAACAATGCTCTATGGGCGTCCGTTGAGCTAACAGCTTGTACTCTTACCACCTTCAATCGCCATCCCTCAGGGTGGTGGAGTCCTCTGTGCGGAAGAAGCCAGAGGCACGCAAGCGAGCGCGCACCGCCCGCGAGGAGCGGCAGCAGGTTGCGGCGGCGGCAGCCGCCGAGGAGCTCAAGCGGCTGAAAAACGTGAAGAAGCGGGAATTGGAGAAAAGACTCTTACGCATCCAAGAGGGTGACGTTCTTCGCGCCACCGTCCTTCAAATTGGAACAGTCTTGCCTCTGTCACTCCAAGTTCTAGCTCGGTCACTCCAGTTCTAGCCACAAGTGGCTTGTTTGGTTCGTGGTGGGCCTGCCTGAGTGTGTGAGTCCCGTAAATCGCTGCAGTGGCTGGGGCAGTCGGCGATACTCGCCTTTCTGCGGCACTTGGGGCTGATGCACTGGAGGAGGACTTTGACCCCGCCGACTACGACCGGTGGGGGCCAGCACCTGATTTTCTCCTCAATCATCACAGGGGGCGTTGACAGAGATTTGCAGAGGCCATTACGAGAGGCATTCCAGACACTGTGACTTTCAGAGCTATCATGTCATAGGATGATCATGCTGTAGTGCATAAACATGTGTGTCTGTGGGTAGTTACAAGTCGTCAGATCTCTAATGAGTTGATTGATGTTGACAGGTAGTAATGAATCCAATTCTTAGTTGATAGTATTCATTCCCTCGCTCTTTTCTGCTCAACACATACAGGGCCATGGAGGTGGCATTTAACGAGGACTACTACGAGCAGCGAGATGAGGGCCTGGGGGTGCCTGATGAGGATGACGGCGATGAGGACCTGGACAAGCCGGACTTTGCGGCCGAAGACCGGCTGCTGCTCCTGGCAGGCATCGACCCTGATCTGGGCAAGGGCAGAGTGGCGGACGGGGTTGGGAGGACCACCAGCGTCAGTGGCAATGGCAGCACTGCGAGCAACGCCCCAATGCGGGGCTTCCTTGCGGCGCGAGACAAGCAGAAGCAGAAGCTGGAGGGCCGCCCTGGCGATGGAGAGGACATTAGCACAGCTATCGGCAGCAATGGCAGCGGCGGGCCGGCAGAGGAGCTCGTGCAGCGGGAGCGTGTGGAGCTTGAGAAGCAGCTGGAGGAGTATTACAAGGCAAGAGCCCCTCCTCTCTCCCCTCCTCGCACCTCCCTCCTTCCCTTGTTGTGTACCCTCTTCCTTCTCTCTCCATCCTCCTCCACTCTCCCTCCATTCTCAAGCGTGACCCAAGAAGATAGCCACGAGTGCGTTACTGTTACAGCTTCAAGCTCACATCTCACTCAGTGCCCTCTTGATATCAGCTGGAGTTCGTGCTGCTGTGGGAGGCTTGCTCGCTTTAAAGAGTCCTGTATTGAAGCCCTGAGCTGACCAGCAATGCCCCTGATCGTTTGCCCCTCCTATGTGGCTGCAGCTAGACTATGAGGACTTGATTGGCGACTTGCCGACGCGGTTCCGGTACCGGCCGGTGGCGCCCAACATGTACGGCCTCAACGCGGCAGCAATCTTGTTAGCAGATGATCGCGAGCTTAACCAATTCGTGTCGGTCAAGAAGCTTGCGCCGTACCGGACCAAGGAGTGGCAGCCCAAGTCCAAGCCTCCGCCGGCGCTGGCAGGGAGACCCACGGGACCGCCGGAACCTTTGGCGGTGGTTGGCAAGAAGGCACGCCGGAAGGCTCGGGCGCTTGACCACCACGGAAGTGGGAGTCGGCCGCGAGGGCACCGAGAAAGCGGGGCCAGCACCACGAAGGTTGCAGGCGGCACCTCCGCAGTGGCAGCCGACGTCCCTAAGAATACGGCAGGGCCAATGCAGGCAGTTGAGTCGGAGCGCGCCGGTGTCGACGATGGGCGGGCTGGCGGTGCAGCCAACGCGGCTAGTGAGGCGGCAGTCACGCAACGGCGGCGGCGTAAGAAGCCCAAAAAGCGCAAGGCGGACTCCGCGGGCCTGTCACTGCGCCGCCTGAGCTCGTATGGCATGGAGGCCCTGCCCGAGGCCAATCGTCCGAAGGCGCCACCACCTATGCGTGACGGAGAGAAGCGGCGGCGCCGGCGGCGCACTGGGGAGGGCAATGAAGACGACAGTGATTAAGCGACGCAAGGTGAGGGCCTGGCATGTGGTCCTGTCGGACTCCTGCTCCTACATTTGTGCGTCACTGGGAATGGCCATTAGCGCAACTCAAGTCTGCAGCAAATTGGGGAGATTGTAGCGGCACTTGAGGTGATTAGGCATGGAGAGAGAAGGACAGACATCCTTCTCTATGCTATGAAGAAGCATAGGAACACATCAGCCCAAAATGTCAGCTTGCCAAATTGACAAATTATGGATGTGGAGTAGCTAGGTTCTGTCCTTGAGATACTTACTTTGACCCCTTATGAAAAGCCTTGCTTCTGTCGTTCTTCTTGGTGGAGCAACTCATCGTACTATGCTCATGGCTCTGACATACCGTAAGCAATCCTTGCAGAGCTGTCACAGAGACCCTCCGTTTTCCATACACCTTGACCGCCTTACAAGCTGCCTTTGATTTCGCTGTTCTTGTGCTCTCGCAGTCTTTCTGTACCCAGTGTCCTGGAATTGCTCGTCATGTGTATCATTACCATGCAACGACTGGTCCCTAATTCACCGTGACGCAGAAGGTTTCGCAGCTTAACATCTCACAAGGCCTTGTTAGGTGAATATAAGTTGGGCACCCACTCTGAGCGAGGTGGCTGCATGCGTTCTTCCCTGCGCTTCTGCCAGCACAAGCTTGGAGCCTTGCGAGGTCTGCTGCCGATTGACATGTCATCAACTTCTCTGTCAGATGGACTTTCCAGCCACGTTGACTCATTCACAATGCAAGTTGCAGGAGGATTGGGGACGTGGTGCGTCGCAAGCACTGTGTACCACCTTTACTTGACATCGTGCGAGGTCACTGTAGTCGTGCTGCTAGACGCGCTGCATGGCGTGCGCGCCGATCGTCTTGCGGCGGACCCACAAGGCCGCAGCCCGCGCCGCTGCTCGCAGGGCGCATGGCGAAGCGGCTGACGGCCAACAGGCAACGTGCCGTGTCGTCTGCCGCAAGAAGGAGTGGAGCCGTCCTTCGCCAGCCGACGCCGTGCCGCGGCGGCGTCAAGGCGCGGCCGTGGCGCAGCAGGCTCCATCGTGGGGCGAGGAAGCCGCGTAGAACGTCGCCGCCGCAGGGGCGCCATGGCCAATGCCGCTCGGAGAAGCGGCGCCAGAACGTCCCGGCGGCGGCGGCGGCGGCGGCGGCGGCGGCGGCGGAGTCAGAGGGGGTCGGGGTACTGGAAGGGCAGGTGGCCGGCGCGGAGCTGCGCCAGGACGTGGCGGCCCGTCGCCAGGAGCTCGGCGGCGTCGGCGGGCGCCAGCGCGCCTGCGGCGGC
>WELB01000077.1:472153-486407 GCA_009602725.1 Spirogloea muscicola | reverse complement strand
GCCGGCGGCGGCGGCGGCGGCGGCGGCGGCGGCGGCGGCGGCGGCAGACTCGCCAAGCCCGCTGGCGCCAGTGGCTCGCCCGGATGCCCGTCGCCAGCGGCCAGTCTCGAGCTGACGTCCGACGTCTCTCGCTGCCGCCCTGCCAGTGTGCCTTGACGGGACGCCGCCGGCCATCTACATCCGCGAGGGCTCCGGCGCCGGCGCCAGCCGCTGGAACATCCACTTTGAGGTGCGGGTTCGAGCGGCAGCTCATGAAAATCGGCCGTTGGCTGTGGTTTCTCGCGGCTGCTCGGTCGCGCCTCCTGCCATGGCCACGGCGGGCCCAGCTTCGCATCAGCAGACGACCTTCCTCGAGGATTTGGATTCAGGTTATAGGGATTCGGTTTAGGTGCAGGTTTAAGGGTCAGTTAGGGCCTAAGTCACTTGTAGTATTGACCCGAAGAGGGTGTCTTGATCATCAGAACACGGCAGCAGGCAACAGAAGTCCATGATGAAGTGCAGGGAGGCATTGGACAACCAGATTCTCGACTCGTTTGCTGTCACAAGTCCTGGAAGTCTCCCTGGTGACCCTGAGAAATGATGACAGGCCATATTGGTCGAAGGACCTGAGGGCCAATCTACACCTAGTCGGTTGGTCGCTCATTGGCCTTGTCTTGGCCTAAAGTTGGCAAGGTCTTGACCCCGGGCGTCCATACAACGCGCGACACGTACCCTTCGGCCGTGACCGACCGACCAAGTATAAATTGGCCCTGAGGAAGTTGCTGCAGGTGTTGTCATATAAAGCTTGCCAGGGCTTTGCTGTGTGCAGGGTGGCGGTTGGTGCAATGATGAGAGCGAGTGCTTGGCAAGGAGCTACACGAGCCTTGGGTCTACTGCCAACATTGCGAATGACTTGGAGCTGGGGGGCTTCTTCAGCAGCGATCCAGAGCAGAATCCGGGTACGTGGGCGACTATGCTGATTGTTTCTTATGTTTTCTGACAAGTGTGCAATCTCTGACAGAGTGATGAAGCTACCTAGGACCACAAGGAAGAGACTCCCTGCTGGAGAGAAGCAATAACATATCATTATGTGACAGAGTGGAGCGTTGCCTTGCTAGTGCAACTTCTTACTCCACTCTGCCTGTTCTGCATAAGCCCGCAGATTTTTACAACTGGAACGTGGCGTACATGAAGTATTGCGATGGGGCATCCTTCTCCGGTGATGTTGAGGAGCCTGTGGTTGTCATGGTATGATGGTCTGCCTTGTAAGGGCTTAACAAACGCCGGATTAGCTTTTTCAGCATACTTATTGAGCAAACGATGAGATTCAGAAACTCTCAAAGCCGCTCACACTCCACCTGCCACTACTAGACAAACTGGGGCCCAGATTGATGGGAATTGCTTCGTTGAAGCCAATATGGGAAGTGCTGCTGAACCATCTGATAAGAGTTGGTGTACCCTCTCGTATTGCAGACATGCCAAAACCCCAAACCTTAAAGCCCAAACCAGAACCCTATTGACTGGCCTTGTCCTTGGCTGGCCTTCAGGGGCGCAAGCTTTACTTTCGGGGCAAGAGGATCATGGATGCTGTGATTGATGAGCTCCTCCAGAAGCGAGGTCTGGCAGATGCCGACCAAGTAAGCCCTCTGTCTGTAAGGTGGTCAGTCGGACTGCCCCTCAGGCACTTGCATATCCGAGGTCTGGCCACCTTGCTTCTTGGGGTCAAATATTGGGACAGCGTTATCCATGCAGGTTATTATCAGCGGATGTTCTGCCGGAGGCTTGGCAGCATACATGCACTGTGACTACGTACGGGCCAAATTGCCTGCCAGTGCCACTGTCAAGTGCCTTCCAGACTCGGGTGTCTTTCTGGACATGTGAGTCTGCCACTTTGGGCTCATCACTTGAGCAGTGTGATGAACGTCATGTCAGTGTCATGAGCTGTGGTGCCCCGCCTCTATCGCCACCTTCACGCGGGGACACTGTTGCCAGATATTGCCATTACACCTCAACTAACAGTATGCAGGAGAAGTTGTCCTCATTAAGTAGACAATAATATCAATATGGCACAATCTGGCCCAGCTTGCCGTATCAAGGAATTGCTTCTATGAACTGGAATCTATCAATCAAATCAGGGTTTTGGTGAGTGAAGAACGTTGAGGGTCCAATTAATACTAATGTCAGATGCCTATTTTTCATCTGTTCTTGCAGCAAGGATGTCGCAGGGAGATACCACATACGAGAGAAGTACAAGTATGTGTATTATATGCAGGTACAAGCTGGAGCGTGACAGTGCTTAGTTGGGTGCTAAGTTGAGCGATGCATGAATGTTTTCAATCAGCGTGCTGCAACACTTATATGCTGCAAAGCTTATATGCTGGCTGGGGCACTCAAGGAAAGTTGACATGATATGGACATCACACAGGGTGCTAAGGCTGGAGCCAATGAAGCTTGCTTGGCAGACAAGCCAGCAGAGGACCAATATCAGGTTGTCCAACATGAGCTTGTCATATTCCTTGTGCCGCAAGTATTATTATGCAGTATCTGAGTGGTATGTCTATTTAGTACGTGGGAGTCCTCAATATGGCCACCCCTCAGCCGGGCTGCTGGTGCATGGTGGACCAGATAGCAGTCAAGCTAGAGCAACTCATGCTGTGGCTGTCCTCTGAGAACAGGCAGTCGATTTGACAGCCAATCTTAAGCCTTACAAATAGTGATTGTGCTGGATTGCTTCTATGCTTGCAGTGCTTCTTTGCACAGTACACCCTGCCTTACATCAAAACTCCCACATTTGTGCTCAACAGCAACTACGACTCCTGGAGTGTAACACACGCTACCCCCAATTGCAACTGCCCTCCTCTTTGTGTGATTACCTTTGAATGAATTTTGCATAGACTGTACTTCGGCTGTTGGCATGTCGAGACTGCTGACACTGCGGCCTTGGATTTGCAGCTTGTACACATACTAGCACCAGCTTCTGCTGACCCAGATGGCAGTCGACTCCGGGCTTGCCTCGGTCACGTGGAGTCGTGCACAGAAAAGCAGTTGGATCGCCTGCAGGGTAATTGACAGTGATAGAGAGCATTGGGGCTTTCCTTGGTGCAAGATATGATATGCAGCTATCACGATGTCAACTGCACCTTTTTCGTCAAGGAATTGGGTTAGATGCATGTCTTTCTGCATGTTGTTATAATCTGCAGAACACGACTTAAACTAGAATATGAGGTATGATAAGTAATCTGCATTGCATGGTATAATTCTGATGCATGCCCGAAATTGCTATGACTGGAGCAGGTTTCCGGTCTTCGATGTTGGATGCCATTGCACCAGTGACCGGGCCTAAACACCATGGTGCTTTTGCATTCTCCTGTATCGAGCATTGCACGTTGTACAATGACGAGTGGTGGAGTCAGCTGCGCGTCAGCAACGTGGTGAGCACGGCTAGGACTGTCTCTTGTTTGAAGCCTTTTCACTCGTGCAGGAATCTGTAAAAGCAGGTCATTGGAGAATGCAAGACCCTGCTGTGAAGTCTGCCAGACACTTGGAGTACCTATTGTAGCTGATATTTACATTTGCTTCTTCATTGTGGTAGTCTCTGCGTGATGCCTTGGGTGACTGGTTCTTCGAGCGGGGAGGCGCAAATGTCAAGGAGGATTGTCCACTACCCTGCAACAGCTGTGGAGAAAGTGATGATCCGATGACTCGTAGCGTGCCTGTAAAGCTGATGAGGTTGAGCTCAATGATCTGAGCACTGAAGCAAAGTGTTGCTCACATTCGTCGTCCACTTGTGCCTCTAATGCTTCAACCAGCTTCTAACAGCTGTGCAAATTGCTTGGCTTGAATTTTTACTTGTGTGTAGTGTCAAAGCCAGGGAGTCATGTTTACTATGAGGTATGAACATTTGTTGTGAAGTGCCCTCAACAGCTTTGTACATTCGCTTGGCTCTTCGTTATCAGCCTCAAATCCCTTGTCAGGCAGGCAAAGTATGTATCGATGTCTCTAAGATGGGACTGCACCTTGCCTAAAGCTGAACTAGTCTTACTGCACATGTGCTGGCCACAGTTACCGGACTTCACTTTCAACAACACAAGTGATGCGTAAGAGATGTCAAATTACGGTTGCAAAAGGGCCAGACCACGAAGAATACATATTTGCCTCTCTTTCTGGCCAGAGCCTGTCATCAAGATGGCATTCAGTTATCTGAGGATGGAGCGGCCTTGCTCGTTTGAGTAGGCTCTCCTACTCTTGCTGCCTCCTCTTTTCTCCTTTGAGATCACACCTTGTCTCCTCGCATATGTAATGGTAAAAGCTCCTCTCTGATCGATACATGTAGGACCAATACGTGTGTAAGTACGGACGCAGATCACATTTTGCCCCAGAGTCTGCCACAGCAATGTATGTCTACACCCTACCATATCACGAGTGCGCCATTCCCGGCCTCTCTCCCATACAAAGTGGTGAAGCCACTCATTCGCTTGTTCCTCCTGTTTTCCCATGCCTGCTGAGCACTGATGTCAGGCCTTTGCTGCAAGTATCATATACATTTCTGGCTGATCATGAAGTGCCAGTAAAGCTCAAGCACTAGCTGCTACACAAAGAACTTCATTCGGCCTCCTCTGCTAGCGATCCTTGGCCCAATACTGTTGTGTTCCCTCGTTGCGGTTATCATCACAAACAAGAGCAGAGATACTTCAATGGAGACGCAGAGGCGCATGTGGCAGGCCACTCTAGACGAAGGCCGCTTGAAGCAAGAAAGCATGGTGTATGGACTGACTACATCTATCCTGTGAAGTGTACGTTCCAGCGGCGCTTGGTTAGTGGCTGGTGTTATCATGCTATGCGAGAGAGGGCTGAGGTAACAGTGTGAAAGCAGGCTGACATGGGACGTCAGTACCTACAATTGAGCACAACTCCGACAGGGAGGCGGAGCACCGCCAAAGAAGCTGGCAGATAGGACCGCGAGCGCAAACCAAAGACAGGATGGACAACGTCCCATGGTACTTTTTGATACAGGGTATTTCCGAGGGGGCGAGGGCTGCAAAAAGCCAGCCCGAAAAGAATGGACAAGGTTCAAAGGGGACGAGCAGTGCTGAAACACACGACTAAGCAAGTACCACGAAGGATGTCACTTCGTGCCCTCTAGTCAGCAGCCGCAAGTCAGAAAGACTAGCTGCCAGAAAGCAGTCCCCTTGTTGGAAGCCAGAGGCTGCAGCTAGAGCACGGCCAGCACGCAAATGCAAGGCGTGGGCCATGGACCGTTGGTGCAATATAGACAGGCGCTGCGAAACACCTGCGCTAGCGAGCCAGAGGCGTTGGAGTCGGCCTGCTCGCCCTGCCTGCGGCGACACAGCGCGGCTCGCAAGCAGGGTCAAGAGGTCTAGCCACTCGATGGCCAGTGGAACGAACTCGTCCCCTGCCGGGGTGGTCCACAGACTTGGACCTTGTACATTCCCTTTGGCCAGGCCTCTCACAGCCATTTGTTTACACTGGAAAAGCTGTTTCTTAACTGTAAAGTCAATTAGCAACCAGAGGCCAATTAAGTCGTTGTGTGCTTAGCGCTGGCCACTGCGGATAGTGTTCATTCTTCTTGTTTGGGGCTGGCCAATCACAGCCATTGCCCTCTACTGGAAGAATCTGTTTTATGGTGTGCTAAAAGGGAAAAACAACACAAAATTGAGTAGGAAGGAGAGAATATCTCCCAGAAGGAGGGGATCGCTGTTGTCGGTTCAGGACGAGGATTGACGAAGGCATCGAAAGTCACAGAAGCGTGAAAGGAGCTCCCGCCCCGCGTGCTCCCAAGGAGCAAGCGCGGCCAGATGAACTGGTGGCTGGGAGAGGCGGCCAGCCCAAAGAGAAAGCGCGTCCAGATTTACTGGTGGCTGGGAAAGTCCAGCCCAAAAGAGGAGAGATCGTGTATTAGAAAGAAATGTAGGCCAAATGGCCAGGTACAAAGGCAAGCACATCTAAAAATCTACATAACCTACAGCAGATTGACCCGCTCAATAACCACGGGCCAAAAGGGAAAAGCGCGGCCGAATTGACTGGTGGCTGGGAGAAGCCAGCCCAAAAAGCAATGGACAAGGTCTGACGGAGCCGGAGTGCTAGGTCTAAGGGCCCCCTTCACACCGGGTCGGTCAGTCGGGGCCGAGAGGTACGTGTCATGCGTTGTATGGATAGTCGAAGTCAACGACATAGCCACTTCCAGGCCAAGACGAGGCAATTTGCGACCGCCCGACCCGGTGTGAAGTGGCTCTTAGTCCTTCAGCACTCCGGCTCCTTCAGACCTTGTCCATTCATTGGGCTGGACTTTCCCAGCCACCAGTAAACCGGGCCGCGCTTTCTTCTTTGGGCTGGCCTCTCCCAGCCACCAGTTCATCTGGCCGCGCTTGCTCCTTGGGAGCACGCGGGCGGGAGCTCCTTTCACGCTTCTGTGGCCCCTTAATTAGACATCAGTAAGAGGAACTGGCCGGCGCCTGGATCTTACTTAGCAACCAATCACCAACTTGACTACATGGGGGCCCCACCGTCGGCGCAAGCCCCCGCTAGCGCCGCCACCAGCCGGGACCTGGCGTGTCGACGTGGCTGGCACCTAGTGCCACGTGGCTGCCACCGTGGTGGCCCATATCTATGCCGAGCCGTGCGATTGGCAGGGCCACGTGATCGGCGGCCCGCCGCGCGGGGCCCGGTTCGCCGCCGTGGACGTGGCGCGCATCCGCGCCGTCCGCCGCTTCAGCCGTGATCCGCGCCGTCCAATAGCCTCCCGCCAGGAAAGGGCCTGCAGTCCAGAGATGACGTGATTTGAATGGGGGAGATGGGGCGGCGCCCGCCCTCCGTCTAGATTAGCTCACGGATCTGATTAGTGGCTCCCGGTTGCCTCATGGAGCCCACGGAAGCTGGTGCCCCAAACAAATTCATCACTCGGACGCTCGCGTTTTATCCCCCATTGACTCTTAACTGGCCACCAGCTCCGCTTTCCACCTGCAGCCCGCAACTGAGCTCCCCGCGCCGCCGCCGCCGCCGCCGCCGCCATAGCCAGGTAGCGAGCTCCGCCTTGACGCTTTCCCCGCGTTGCGGCTGCTGCGAGGGCGTGGCCATGCCTTCCCCTGGCTCCCTCGTGCGCATCGAGCTGCCTGCAAGCTTGGCTACATCAGCGGCGCATTTTGTGCTTTTCATTCACCATTGCCATGATGTTGAGAGAAGTGAGCGAGCAGGATGGCGCAGGCTGTCAGTGTCGCTGTCCAGGCCAGCTTTGCCGCAAGCTCATTCTCGCCACTACAAGCCAAGGTTGGTTCCCCATGTAACAGCTAGCTACTTGTCTAGAAAGCCCAACCCGTTATCCCATTGTGCTCGGCTTTTGGCAAGCCACTTCAGAAAGTACCGGAATACAAATTCTGACATTGATTTGGCGCCATCAAGGTTGCAATGAGGAGCTTGCAGCTGCAAGGAGCAGACCAGCAGTGCAAGCTGGTCACTTTCTTCGTCGGCTCACTTTCATGCGCCTTTGCTCCTGTTAGAATTCTTGGGCGCCAAGCTTCGTTGCTGTGAGTCCAGTTCTCAGCTGCCTCCAGCATATAAGGTAAGCACTACCTGCAATTCGATTAGTGCAGATTGTTGAGACACTGTCAGAAAGAGCATGTGGAGAATAGAAGGCTAAATCTCGGAGCTTGCAATACACGGAGTTGCGCAATGTATGTCGTAGTTCATCAGCTTCTGGCGAGTGCTGTCCTTTACTGAAGTAGTCATGCAGAGTCGTAAATGCTGTACATTCACCTTGTGAAAGCATTCTATGCCTGGTTGCAGGCTAAGCTGACCTGCCAAGCAGAGCTAGGTGACGATGTCAGTGGCCTTGCAACTATGACAACAAGAAGGCAAGTGCCTCTTGGGACTGCGGAAGGGCTTACCTGAGACTGATGCTTGAAGGAAGAAGCCAGCATTGATTAACAGCAACTGCTTTCCACTTTGCTTTTCTTTTGGAATCAAGGCATTGGCTAGCCAGGTTTCTTGAATACTGAACAGCAAAGAATGTGCATTAACTCACTCATAACATATATATATTGCCATATTGACTTCTTCTTTGCCAAGCATTTTTGCCTGTGCATTGTAGTCTTTCTTAAAGGCCTTTGAGGCTTCACTCTAACACACTGCTGAGTCCCACTCATTGCGTTGCTATCATGTAGACTTCTTGTACTTGAACCTCGCTCCAAAATTGCGATGGCATTCGTACGTCATTGAGGAAATTCGAGCTTGATCTGTTGCAGGGGCTTTTTGCTCTAGCAGCCACTAGTGCAGAAGCTTTTACATATGCACCAGACGCAAGTGCTGCTTATGGGTCAGCAGCTAACATCTTTGGGAAGAAGACTGAGCAGACTGGTAAGTGCGTGTCATTCATGTCATGTCGCTGTAGCCAATCTGGACACTGATTGTGATCTTGGTATCAGTATTAGTGTAGCTATGCAGCTCATACATGCTGAAGTGATGTTGAGTTTGCCCCGGTTGTTGAGATCGGTGCATAAAATAATTGACCTCAATCTGCTATATGAAGCATTGATCTTTTAAAGATCTCCCTTGACAGTGACTGTGCACCGTGATTTCATTTTGAGCACAAATTACTGTCTGCAAGCCTGCAGCTTTTCATCATTTTCCCATGTAAGGCCAAGGTACAGAAGAGCACGGGGATCATTGCAGGAGATTAATTATATATTCTGTCACTTCGCCTGTAGGATATCGGCCACAGACTGGAGAGGGATACCAATTGCAGATACCGTTGAAGTGGAATCCATCACAAGAAAAGGACTTCGGTGCTGTTGCTCGGTATGTGGCACATGCACATGATGCTCTTGGACATATTGCTCTTCTTTTCACCTCCTCGGGGTTGTACTAGACCACATAACAACTTTATCACCATCGGGTGGTCCTCTGAGAGACTTGCACTCATGTGTCCACTTCAGTGGGTGTGTTGCCAAGCTTGTGTCATGTGAATATGACAACTCCATAAGGAAGCTTGTTACAAAGACTACAAAAATTGGAGATGCGCAGAGTCAGATGTCAAGTTTTACTAAGGGGGATACTCCCCGCCTACTTCACATTATAGCATGCAAGCTGGCCATCTGACATTGAGACTTGTACCGTGGGCTGTAGAGATCAAAGACCGACAATCCTTCTACAGTAATCACTGCTGCCCTGCTCTGCAAATTACGATGCAGCACTTTGAGCATCGATAGTCCTATCATTACACGTCCGACGCGTGTTGGCTGTCAAATCCAAAGTCACTCTTATGAAAACAGATCAGTAACCATTGGCGTCACACCTGTGTGTGAATAGGTGGGAGGACAACTTTGACCATGGCTCCGAAGTGGTTGTCCTGAAGCAACCTTCTGGTGGGAAGAGCAGTATTACTGACTACGGCTCTCCGGAGCAATTTATGGATAAGATGTCTTATATCCTAGGAGAGCAGGTATGTACTTGGCAGTGAGTTGGTAGCATATCTCGAAGCAGTTTCTGTTGCTGATCTGATCTCCACATTGACGGTTGAGTCCAGATTTCGAGTTCGTTTGCTGGCTTGATTCATCAAATTCATAGTACATAGAGAATTGGGGCCACAGCTTTGCCTTCACACACAACAATCTGGATTTGCATACTTGGTGATGTCATACCTCTGTTAAGGAGGACTGCTTACACAGACGATATCACTTTAATGTACTGTGGGCCACAGACGTGGGTGAGGGAGAACGCATCAGAGGGAGGATTTAACAGAAACAGAGTGGCTGCAGCCAATCTCCTTGACGCATCACAGACCAAGGACAATAGTGGCAATACATAGTACAAATATGAGATCCTGACACGCACTGGTACAGATTTGCCTGCTCCATCTTTTGTTTCAAGCATGCTTCTCTTGCATTTACTGGCTACCTGCAATCTATTTGCTTCGCTTATTTATGAAGATAATGTATGCAGATATTGAAAGTAGGGAGTGAGAGCCTTGATTCCTTGGAATTGCATGCAATGCGTTTGTGGCGAGAACGAGTGAGGGCCTACCTGCAACGAGCCTCATGGGTGCATAGTCCCGTGAATGTGCAGCTGATGGTACTGAGGGAGGCAGGCACCAGCTGATCTCTGCAGCTGTTAAGGGTGGTCAGCTCTACGTCTGCAAGGTCTCAATTGGAGACAAGCGCTGGTTCAAGGTACCTCACTCGCTCTTTATGCACAAGAATGAGGGGACAGATACTTCATGCTATATGAGCTTGCGGTAACAGTTGACGCGGCACAAAGCGTGTGCTCAGCAGTAGGAATGGCAAGGCCCTTGTGCTGCAAATAGTTGCTGCAAGCAGGGCAACTGTTTGTAGTCACCATCGTTGCACAATCAAGGTGATCTGCCTAGATTGAGTGTCATGCTACTACTAAACGAAAAGTTGGTCGCGCATCTGTATACAGGGTACGGAGATCTATGCACGGAACATCCACGACTCTTTCCAAGTCGCCTGTGGACATGGCTTGAGCATGTAAAGCTAGATGGTCGGCAGATCATGTACATCTTACTGCTGCTCTTACCAAATAACCTGAAGCATGTAATGTAAATAAGTACATGATATGCAAAAAGTTTGTGCTTTGAGACCGTGTCCAGCGTAGATATCGCACGCATTGAAATAAGACGTTTCTTGCTGGACTGTACAATTGTGCATTTTCGTATCGAAGTGGCTTCTCTTCGCTTTAGATTGTCGCCAAGTCTGGCTCTGTGTACTGCAAGCACCTGTGCTTCTGTGAGACCAACACCTCTGAATATGTACAGTAAAACCTCTCTAAGCTTATCCCCCGTTAGCTTATACCCCCATATAACGCTATCAAATTCTGGCAAACCGAGTGGTTTAGTGGCGTAAGCTTATAATTCACCATACTTCCATACATTATACATTTTTCTCAAAATACAAGCTTACACCTATGGATATCTCCTAATAACACGCATTCTTTATGGACAAACCGTGCGGACGGACCGTGAGGCGGACCGTGCGACGGACCGTGCGACAGCTGTGCAACGGACCGTGCGACTTGTGTACCGTTATATCCTCTATCCTTATACAAACCTCCCCAACCGACCGTATAACCTTAGAGAGGTTTTACTGTACTTGGCAGCATGTGGTAGAAAGGGCTCGCCCATTGAGGGTAGGGGCTGGAAAAGCCAGCCCAAAAAAAGAATGAACAAAGAACGAGAAGGGGGCCAGGGGAAGCGCTAAGAAAAACAAGTACACAAAGAAACAAAGCAGCTACGAATCACTCAGTAACCCCTGCTAAGCAGCCGCAGATCAGAGATGCTAGGCTCCTGGAAGTGGTTCCCCTGGCCAGAGCCAGGGAGATTCACCTTTGCGTCGGAGTTGTTATTGACCCTCTTGTTCATGCTTGTGGGCTGGCCGTTCACTGTCCGGCGGTCGTCCCGTCCAAAGCAGGACACCTATCACGTTAGGGAGAAGGAAGCAGCTATACGAATCAAGGCAATGGCTGTGAGAGGCCAGCCCAAGGAATGTACGCTCCGAAAAGAAGCTCTTCCTGGAGCGCGATGGCTGTGGAACTGAAGCAAAGGGCCAGATCAAGCCAATGCACTGTTTAGGCAAAAGCTAGTGAAAGATTGGGGTTCTATGCTACGAAGCCCTATGCTAAGAGGGGCTAAGTGAACAATGCGACAGCTGGTTGAAGAGGGACTTCAGCACCCACGAGTGGATTCATACAGCAAACGAAATATCTCTAACAATGTAAGGCAATGGCTGGAGGCCAGCCCACAAGATATGAAGAAGTGATGAGCTCATTCAAAGGGGCGGAGGGCTGTGAAAAGTCAGCCCATAAAGAATGGACAGAGCCCTATGGGGCAGGAAATGTACTTTCATGGGTTGCGCCAATTGGCCCTTTCAGACCTTGTCCATTCTTCTTGGGCTGGCCTCTCACAGCTGTCGCTGGAATCTGGAAGATCTATATCATTCTGTACAGGGCCAGTCCACAAAAGAATGACAAGGCCAGCCCGAGAGAAAAAACAAAGGCGATGGCTGTGAAAGGAATGGACCATGTTCAAGGGGGAAGCACCAAGACGGAAGCGCAAATCAGGCAGCAGAACAATTAGTCACTGCAGTTGGCCACTTAGTAAGCCAGACTCACCTAGCTTGCGTCATAAGTTCCAGGTATTAGGCTTTCTGGGTTTCAGGAAATCGAAGTTTCTTGGGTAGACTGCTGCTACCCGACCTTCTCTATGGGCGAGCACATTCTTACCCGACCATTGGCTGCTGATGTAGGGGTTCTCAGAGTCTGGCGCATCACGTCGTTCTTGCTCTCCTGACAATGTGCTCTTCTCATAGTTAATGGGCCGAAGGTTGCCAAAAGCACACAGCTAAGCAAGAGACCATAGCGCATGGGAGCTTAATAACCCCGAGTCAGCAGCCGCACGTCGGAGAAATTTGCAGCTGGAAAAAGGGGCGCGCGGTGCTCATGAAATGGAAGGTAAGCCATTTCGAGCCTTGCAAAGTCCTGATAATGCGGCAATAATCTGGCTGAGGGGTCTCTAGTACCCACGAGTGAGCATATTCGAATTCGACAAGCTAAAGCTGAGGAGCCAGAGAACCACCACGCACGCCATGAGCCTGGCCTAGTGCGCGCCCAGCACGCTGGAGTATCGCGAGTGCCGGGAACGCCGCAGACTCAATGAAAGCCGCATTCTGTAGCAAGCAACTATTGCTTGGCAAAGAGAGAGAAGACGCGCGGAGCGCATGAAATGAAAGGGAGCCAATTCAAACCAATACATTGTTCAGGCAGAGACTAGTGCAAACTAAACAATGCTACTCAATGCGGAGACCTAAAGTAAGGTACCTAAGGTGACAATAGTACCGACAGGTGAGCACAGACGAATCAGACAAGCTACCTTGGGGAGCTGGAGCGCCGCTATGAAAGCCGGAGGCCTGACTTTGAGCGCGCCCTGCACGTTGATGAAGAGCCAATGCTTGCAAGCGCTGCAATGCGGCAAAGCGGCACCCAAACGAGACCCAGAGGTAGCGCCAAAGCCTGGCCTGCCTGCAAGTGCGTGAGCCAGGGACTTTGTAAGAGAGAGCGCGGGGCGCATGAAATGAAAGAGAGGCCAATTCCAGCCAATACATTGTTCAGGCAGAGTCGAGTGCAAACATAAACAAGGCTACATAATACGGAGACCAACACTAAGGTGCTTAAGGTGACGTTTGTACCGACGGGTGAGCACAAACGAACCAGACAAGCTAACTTGGGGAGCTGGAGCGCCGCCACGAAAGTTGGAGGCCTGACTTAGAGAGCGCCCTGCACGTTGATGAAGAGCCAATGCTTGCAAGCGCTGCAAAGCGGCAAAGCGGCACCCCGACGAGACCCAGAAGTAGCAGCCAGAGCCTGGCCTGCCTGCAAGTGCGTGAGCCAGGGAGCGTTGTAAGGAAGAGAGAAGGCGTCATTCTTGCGTCGTCGAGTGTCAGCTTATCTGCAGCGAGCTAAGGCTCATGCGTTGCATAGGAAAGCTGGTCGAGCCTTAGCTGGTAGCTGGTTTCTATGGGCGAGCACTTTCTTAGCTGGTAGCTCAAGAGCTTGTCAACTCGTCCGGTATTCGGGCATCAGTTAGCGACCTCTATGTGCTGACTCGTGGTTACTGCGCAGGTCGTACATTTGTCAATGAGCTTGCCCTTGTACTTGGCCACACATGGCCCTCCATCTCTTAACACACACGCATTTCTTGCTGTAAGGAAGAGAGAAGGCACGCGGTGCGCATGAAGTTGAAAGGGAGGCCATTTCTAGCCTTACAAATGTCCTGTCAACTGGGTCTCCGGCAGCTAGCCTGTCGGATCAGCGGCTCCTCACTCGTAACTACTGGGTGATCCATCCTCCCCCTGTGCTGACTTGACATCTTCAGGCCCCTCTGTAGCTGCTAAACGCTTGTCGGCCCCTCCGAACCCTTGTCAATTCTTTTTGGGCTGGCTTATCACAGCCCTTGCCCCCATTTGGAGTGCCACTTCTTCCTTGGTAATGAGCTGGCTGGTTGTAGAGAAAGCGCATGAAATTAAAGAAAGCGGCTGCTGATATGAAAGAATCGGCTGTGAAATGCCAGCCAGATGCATACAGGTGTTCATGACGGAGCCAAAGGCTAGGCAGACAGGGCGCCCTCAATACCCCCGTGTCAGCAGTAGGAAGTCAGATGAGCTGAGGGGAGGAAGAGCAACCCCGCTGCGCAAGCCAGAGGCTGCTGCAAGGGCGCGACCAGCGCGGCGGTGCAAAGCAAGCGCTTGGGAGC
>WELB01000077.1:461265-471882 GCA_009602725.1 Spirogloea muscicola | reverse complement strand
CCGATCGCCCGGCTGCCGCCGCGCGTCGCCGGCCGCCTGCGCTCCGCCGCCGCCGTCGCCGGCGCCGGTCAGCTGGTCGACGAGCTCGTCTGCAACGCCGTCGACGCGTGCGCGCGCTCGGTGAGCCCCTCGCCGAACGAGAAGACTGCGGCTGCCGATATCGATAGAGCGGCCTTGAAAGCCACTTAGGTGCCATGCTGATGGTGCCTCGCGAGCCGCAGTCTTCGTTTGCATGACACAAGAAGTGCTGGATGAATTGCTCAGTGAGAACTGCTCGACTAATCTGCTGCCAACTGGTCTACGTTTGGTACGTGACCAGGTGCGCGTCGTGGCCGAGCTTCCTGCGTCCTACGTGCAGGTGGACGACGACGGTGCGGGCCTGTCCGTCACGAGCATGAGCCAATGTGATTGCAATACGGGCTCATGGGTACTTGCAGATTTGCATCAAATTCTGACCTGCGATTGTGGACTAAGACCTCCCAGGGTGTGGAATTGGGCGCGACGACCTGGAACTAGTGGGCGAGCGGCACGGTAGGATGCTGGAAGCTGCGCCGCCTGTGCTTGACAGCTGAGCTCCGTCGTCGCTGCCTTGCCGATCTACTTCTTGATGCCGTGCTTGCAACAGGTCAGTCGTGAGCCCAAGTGTACTGATCTCATCATGTATTAGCAAGACTGACGAGCTGGCAGTAAGTGACTGTCTTGGGGTCGTTGTTACAGCCACGTCGAAGCTGCACACACTCGAGCAGCTGGATGAAGGCCCCACAACGCTCGGCTTCCGAGGAGAGGCTTTGAGCTCGATAGCCGAGTTTGCATTGTTGGAAATAACGACAAGGGCTCGCGGGTCTCCACTTACGTTCTGCAAAATCTTCAAGGTAAATGCTTACGTCTCACTCTGTGTTTTGCGTGGGGGTGCAACGAGCCTGTGCACTGAAAGATCTGAGCGACTGCTGCTTATACAAGTCAAACGGGCGAACAGCAGATTGTCCAAACGCAATCAAGGACTTAGTTGCACATCCCATGGGTTGCTTCCAGTGTACTTTTGGCTACTGTGAGGGTTTCCAGATCATATGCAGCCAGTCGTACGTTGACAGCTGTGAGCTCACACGTTGCTGGCTGTGCTTGCTCCAGGGAGGCAAGACCCTGAGCCTTGGCGTATCAATCCATGACCGCAATTATGGTACTACAGGTATGGTCGTTCCGCTACAGTGGTGGTCAAGCTGGAAGTGACTAATCAGACCTTTGAAGGTGTATGTTATGCTGCATCGGTGTTCTTTCGGTGCCTCTCTCAGCCAGAGATCGTGTCAAGGCTGGGCTTGCTCACCTAAGGTCGTGTAGGACAACCTCGTCAAGGTACATGGTCTTGCACTTCTGATGGTTGGGCCTGTGGCTGAAGAATTGCAGTTACTGTGAGGGACCTCTTCTTCAATCAGCCAGTCAGGAGGCGGCTCTTTCGTGTCAGGTACCTGCAAAAGCTCTAATGCTCAAGTCCAGGAGTTACAATGAGCAGCTTTGTAAGTATCAGAGTCTTGCTAAGCTTGACTCGAGATGGAGGGTCTTACGCTAGACTGCACTGAGCAGGCCAAGCTGCCTTTGCCTGTGTGTTCAGGCCTGGAAAGGAGCTACAGAGTATCAAGGAGAGAGTTGTGAGGCATGCACTGGTTCGACCAGCTGTGTCTTTCACAGTCATCAGCGACAGAGCCAGGTACTGGCTGAAGTAGTGCAGCAGAGTAGTATATGACTCCTCACTGCTGTGCTTAAGGACTGCCATTTACTTCTCTGATGCTGCTCATACCTGCTCAGTCTACAGCCAATTCTGCACGTTGAGAAGGGAACCCCAGTACTGGACATTCTCAATGCAGTCCACGGCAAGGACTTGATAGCAGGCTGGCAGAAGCTTGACTATGCCAGAGAGCGCTTGCGCCTTACTGGACACCTTACTGTCAAAGCTGGACGAGTTGCTGGAAAGGTACTACCTACAGCTCATCTTTTGAGGCGGATATTCTGGATTCTCCTACTCTAATTACATCGTGTGCTGCCTCAATGATCAAGTACCTCAGATCTGTGTCATGCTTACATGGCCAAGACTTCCATTGTGTGCGTGCAGGGGGCACAATACCTCTGTATCCCCTTGGAACATTAGGCAGGTGTGTAAGTGGACATGCTTTTGACGATCCTTACTTCTCGTGCTCTTTCTGCAAACATAGCCATCTACAATGTACAATGGACAATGCATGGGCAGCATGGTGCAAGGCTTATCACGCTAGTATTTCTTGACCAAAGAGCAGACATCAACCAAAGATTCGTCAAACGTACTCCTATTCATAAGCTTCTGAGCTCATGGTTCTCAAAGCACACCTCAAAGGGACTAGAAGAAGCCAGAGACTCTGGCGCCTTGCCGATGCACTTGTCAACAAAAGGCCAGAGGCGTCCTGGGGCAAGGCAACCTGAGCCATCCTTTGTCCTGAATCTGACATGTCCGCTTCATGCCTATGACATCACCTTTGAAGCCAGCAAGACCTATGCCGAATTGAAGGTCAGGCTCCAGCAATTGCTGAAGGGTTGTTACTCAGCTAGAGGTTAGCTGACATGAGATCTGATATGAGTTTGATACATGTTGAGTTGAGTTAAGTTGAGTAGAGGTAAGCTTAGGTGAGGTGGGGTGGGGTGGAGTGTGTGGCTTCGTCTGGGTCGGGTTGGTTCAAAATTGCGTTGCATTCATGCAGTTGATGGAGAAGAGAAGATGGGTAGTGACTTTGGCTTGTCACTCTGCAGGATTGGGCGCCAGTTTTGCTCTTCGTGCAGGACATACTTGATGATCTTTCCAAGAATGCGGTTGAAGCACAGCCAGCCAACACAGGTAAGTGTGTGCGCCACTTTTCCTTCCTTGAAATCAATTACTTCACTCTGCTGCTAATTTCCGGGCAATGCCCTGCAGAAAGTACTTGGACACAAGCAGTGCCTCACTAGCTTGTGAAGAAGAGCTGCATCTGCAGTCTGATCTGGCTGTGGAGGAGGCCCGAGTGCATTGCTGATGCACATGAAGCATTTGCTGTGAAATGTGTGCAATGTCGTTGCAGTCAAGAAGAGGCTTGCTCCCTACGAGGGACAGCTGAGCAGGAACTCTTGCGACGTGCCTGGAGCTCCCTCCTCATCCTTGATCAGTCCTTTTGATAGTCCTCTTGGGCAACAGAGGAGCAGAAGTTTGTGCGACGGGCCTGAAGCAACGATGTCATTCTTGTCCAGTCCTCCTGAAAGTCCTCCAGACCTCCTTGAAGACCCAGAGCTACAAGCAAGTGAGAGACCGTGGGGACCAAGCAGAGGAGAGGGGGTGCCCTTGGTTACTGACCAAGGCAGGGCAAGAGGTCAGCCTCGACTGAAGCATCTGGCAGGAGATCGAGATTCTGAGCCAGAGGCTTCTTGCTCGTTGCTATCCATTCCTTGTTACTCGTCTGACGACTTAGAGCCAGAGTGGCAAAGCGCAGTGCATGCACGAGATGGCTCTGAGGAACTGTGGCACCAGCTTCACAGCAGGGACACAGAGGCAGCTGGACATCGAGAAGAGTCAGCCGACAGGTCAAAGAAGAGGCGTCACAGAGCAGATGATCAATCGTCCCGTGAGGATATTCAGGGTTCGGCCATATGGACTCCCCTCAGGCAAATTGATGTTGAGGCGTCTTGGGCTCCTAGATCAAAGCTAAGTGCTCACGAAGACGTACATCACCAACGCCCTTTGCGTACCCCGGCAGCTGCTTCTGAGGACATGGAGGACACTGTGAAAAGCTGTGCTGCCCTTGAAGAAGTGCTTGACCAAGTTCCGCTGCGCAGCCCGACAGCAGCTGCTAGGGACATCCAAAGGATTGTGAGCAGCAGTGCTGCTCCTGAAGGAGCTCTGGGCGCCTTGCCTGACAGTGTCATTGATGACGCGCTTATGGTCGGGAAGTGCCCTGATCTTCCGCGGGATGTTGAAGAAATGGCAGCTGTTGAGGGCCTCTCTCTTGGTGGGAGGTTCAAAGTTCCTTCAGATGTGGTCCATTCTCCAGAAATTGGAGACAACACACTTGGAAAGAGCATTGCCAGCATTTTAAGGGTGAGTACCAAATGAAGTCCAGATGAGATGAATCACATCAGTCTTGCGCAACTTTCGAATTATACGACGCCATTTCATACCTGTTTTGATGTTGACAGGGTTGGGTGAATCCCTGCATGCGTACTGAGCACGAGGAGGTTCTCACTTTGGAGGGGCCCTTGCTGAAGGGGTCGTCAGAGGGTCTATTGCCAAAGGCCGTCAGCAAAGATGCATTCCAACGCTCTCGTGTGCTTCAGCAAGTGGGCGAGAAATTCATCGCTGCCGTCACTGGCAGAGTTCTCTTGCTGATTGACCAGGTTGATGGCCTCATATTTGCTGAGGAACCTGGACAGAATTGCTGGGTAGCAACTTGAATAAGCTGCTGCTGGGAGCCCTAGACTCTAGTGTTAGACTACCACTCTTGCTCCATGCTTATATTCTGAAGCCTCGGCAATGAGCTCAGGGGTCGGACTTCTCCATTGCAGCATGCAGCTGATGAACGGGTGCAATTAGAGGAGATGCGGAAGCAGGTATTCTGCCTGACTTTGTCTGACTGGCTGTGTGTGTACCCATTTCGTGTGCTCTTTCTTCATTGTACTGAGGTCAATATTAAGGGCTCTTCAACAGATTTAGACCCATCGTGTTCATGGTCCTCTGTCTGACTCAAAGAAAGAGTGTCGTTGAGCAGATTTTGACAGATGGGAGGGAGCGCCATTCAGTAACATTGGACCCACCAATCGATCTGGTATGTGCGGGACCTTCCATCCCATGCAAGGTGTTGCATAAGCACAAGCACTTATCTTTCGATTGGAGAATGACCTTGTTGCCTCAGTTCCTTACAACTCATGGACGCATTAGTGGCCCTTGTGTATGTGTAGCATGTGAGTGTCACAGAGGAGCAGATGCTTGACTCCTACCGGGAGAGAGTGGAGCATTGGGGTTGGCGGTACACTATCACTGAGGCCTCTCAGAGGTCTGTCTTACAAGGGCATGACCAGGCTCATTGATCTTTGGCCAAATTGTATCATCAGGTCCTTACTCTTTACTGCAACTCACACCTTTTTGCAGGAAGAATAGGTTGAGCCCTGTTGGTTGTCAAGTCAATCTGACAGCTGTAAGTTCTCCTCATCCTGCTGCATGGCACTAATTTGCCTCTCTTGCCCTTATACAAGCACTGCTGATTGATGTTACCTGAAATTGCTTACAGCAGATGCCAAGAGCTTGCACGTTCTTCTGAAACTCTCACTGTATAGAATACAGGCGCCGTCAGTCCTGGGTGTCACTTTCTTGGCTGCCGATCTGCTCGAGTATCTCAGTCAGGTCAGTCTTGACAACTACATCTGAGCTGTGACATGTCTTATTGCTGCTTATGGACATGTCCTATCTCATAACTTGAAGCTTGACTTCTTCATGTTGCTCACTCATTAAGTGCTCAAGGACCTATGTGGGTTTTGGCAGCTGGCAGAGACGCAAGGCTCCTCAAATCCACCAGTGCCAATCCTCCGATTGCTTAGCTCCAAAGCTTGTCGAGGTAAGACACCGCTGAGTACATCCTAATATTTGCATATAAGTGGTTTAGAAGTTCCACTTGCTTCAGAGCTTTGGTGCTCTTATATCAAATTGCTGGAGCTCCAATTGCTGAGGAGGTCTTGGACTCCTTGGAATTGACAAAGTTTTGAGCTGATATGGAGTATTGTTCTCTCCAGGGGCTATCATGTTTGGAGATAAGCTCACTAGGGGAGAGTGTCACTTGCTCATTGACCACCTCAAGCAGACCCAGCTTCTCTTTCAGGTACCACCTACAATTGCAGCCATTGGTTCTGAGTCCAGCTTGATAGCAGTTGCAGGACTGGCTACCTCATTAGGATCTCTATACTACCAGAGTGGTACTCTGGGGAGAATGTGCTGTGTCATATGCGGTGGTCGTGCTGATTGCCAAGAAGCACCCAACTGAAGGTGGGGCTTCTCTTTCTTCCCTGCAGTGTGCACACGGTAGGCCGACTATGGTGCCGCTGGTGGACCTCAGTGCTCTACGCATGGCACTTAGGCAGCCACCTGTCATGGCACAAGCTGATGCTGATCCAGCCAAAGTCCGTACCCAGAGGTGGAGGGGGCAACCTCTGCATGGTGATTGTGGAGAGGGTCCTACATTAAATCCACACACAGAAAGAGCCACGCTTTTGCGTGCTCAAGAGCGCTTGAGCTTGGCTATGTGCTGACTTGCAGGTTGTCCTTGTCTTGACAGCCCATGAAAGTGCAGCTTCTTAGTTAGGCAATTGCAATCTTGGACATATTATTGGCCACTGCGCTTCTCAATTGACATCTAACGAGTGTGAAATTCAGAGAGCCCCATTTGGCTCATTCTTTATGGCCGACCTTGGAAAGGCATCTGAAGCATGCACTAACCCTGTGTTGTATTGCACCTCCAGGCGTCCATGTCTTGGTCTCCTAAGCGCTGAAGCATTTAGGTCTCCTAAGATCAGGTTGACTTGGCAGTGTGCATGCTCTGTGCTGGCATGATACTGGACATGTATGCAACTGGGCTGACCTGCTATGCAGATCACGATTGGTCATGCTGGTGCCACTATCGAATAAGTGCTGTTGCAATTGCATGTGCTTCGAAGACCATCTGTTTAACGCCGGCCGAGACCACCAGGACATGCAGCCCAGCAGTCCTTGCACAGGTCACAGTGAGCATGTGCAGTGCCAGCACTACTACAGCTTCATAGTTTGACTGACTGACACCGAGTTAAGGTGCATGACAGAAATGCAGCCGATGAGCACATACTAAGAGTAGGCTCCCTGGTTTCTTAATGACTTGCGCAAACACATATTCTAACCCTGGCCCAACAATCTTTCTCCGCTAGCGGGCCGGCCACTCTGAGTCCCTCAACAATCTCAACAGCCTGGCCGGCAGGCAGCTGCGCTGCCTCCGGCCGTGCCACAGCCGTGCAGCCTGCGACACCGTGCTTGACGATGGTGAGCAGGCCCCGGGCGGCCGTCTGCGTCTGCTCCAGACCGGAACAAGCTTTCCCAGCAGCGCAAGCTCGTGAACCGACGCTTTGGCCTAGTCGAACAAGCTGAAGCCCATGTCCTGCGAGGCAGAGGACGGGTACCACCCATAGTCAGGACGGCCATGCCAGTGGGCACCCAGAAACGACCATCGTCAGGACGGTCATGCCAGTGGGCACCCAGAAACGCTGCCGCTGAACTGATGTCGGCACTCCAGCGGCAATGGCAGCGTGGCAGAGAGAGGACACTCACATCGTCGGACTCCTCCTTCTCCTCCTCCTTCTTCTCCTCCTTCTTCTCCTCCTTGGCGGCCTCGGGCGCCGCCGCCGCCGCCGCCGGCGCGGCGCCGGCCGCCCGTGCAGGCGACGTCGGCGAGTCAACGAAAGTCGTTCACCGTGAAGGCCACCAAGTCAGCGCCTGTAGAGGCCTTGTTAGAGGTAATTCTAGCCTTAAACAAATGTCCCGTTTAACGGGGTAACGAGCTGGCTAAGGGGGACACTAACATCCCCGAGTGAGCACATGCATGTCTGACAAGCTAAGCTGAGGAGCCAATCGACCACCACGGATGCCATCAGCCTGGGCAAATGCACGCCCAGCACGCTGGTGTATCGCGAGTGCCTGGGAGCGCTGTAGACTCAATGATAGCCGCATTCTATAGCATGCAACGATGGCTTGCGGGACGCTAGAATGCCTTAAGCTACCAGCCCGACTACGTCGGCGGGCATCGACATGCAGTGCCAGGCGATGGAGAAAAGCTGGGAAAGGCCAACCCACAGCCCACAGCCCACAGCCTTGTTGACCTGCACTGGACGTNAACGCCGCCGGAGGAGCCGCCGAGCCGCGCGCCGCGAGCGCCGCCGCAGGCGCCGGCGTGGGTGGAAAGGGTTTGGGGTTTTCGGGGCCGGGGGTTCAGAGAGGGATTGGTTTGGGGGTTTCGGGGCTTAAGCTCCGACGGCTGCGATGCGGCGAGGTCGCCGATCGACGCTCCAGGGCTCAGTACAGGAAAGTCGGCCAATAGTCGAGTTTTTCCGATGTTACCCTCTTCCACCACGTTCCACCCCTTCACAGTCACACTGCCTGTGATTTGCCTTAGCACTCCGGCTCCTTCAGACCTCGTCCATCCCTTTTTGGGGCTGGCCCTCTCACAGCCACCAGTCAATCTGGCCGCGCTTCCTTTCATTCAATGTATTGGCTTGAATTGGCCTCCCTTTCAATTCATGCGCCCCGCGCGCCTTCTCTCTCTCTGTGGACGGACGTGGAGAACGTGACTTTGGTTATTATGGGGAACGTGGTTCTATGTCTTGGTATGGCCACCACTAGCAGTCGGTTTACGTTTACCACTGCTTCGCGCTTTCCGGCCCCCTCAAATCTTGTACATTCTTATGTAGGCTGGCTTTTCACAGCCCTCGTCCTCCTAACGACTAGTATCCTGCTTCTCGCGCATCCGGCCCTTTCAGACCTTGTCCAGTTTTCTGGGCTGGCCTCTCACAGCCACTGTTGTCAATTTGGAAGAGCTGTTCCGGTCTTGAAAGAGAGTTTCTCATCCGAATTTGGCCGTGGGCATGGGGCGTACCTGTACGAGGGAAGCTCGCCCATAGGGAAGAGGGGCTGGCAAAGCCCTAGTGTAAGCTCCTTCACAGATCGGTATGAAATGATAAGTGGTAGCTTCTTTAAGCTTTTTCTTATCACAATGGCGGATATCAGCTGCTATACGAGCTTCACAAACATCAGCAGGACAACCTGACCACCGGCCAATATCAATAAACAGTCTGAAGTACTTGCCACCCCTGCAATTTTAGGGCCCCAATGCAAATTGCTGGGAAGTAAGATGAAGGTTCAGAAGCATGCAAGCGATATCTGCAAGCAGCCAAGCCATGGCACTGCACATGAGATGCTAGCTTGTCAGACTATAAGTGTGTGGACCTCAGAAGTGGGTTAACATTTGCCATCATTAAATCTCATGTCCCAGAAGTCGAAATTGTTAGTCTTGAAGTGCCTTGGGTAATTAGTTTGGACGTTTGATCAGGTACTAGTGGCTAGCTAGGCTGACTTCTTGCAGAAGTCAGACACGTTTCACATAACATATTGAATCATAGCTTGTCTGGATCATGCCATGGGGTCCTCAACATGGAGCCAGTGCAGGTAACGGTCAAGTGAGGCGCTCGTCTTGGTCTTGGCACGGCCCACGATTGAAAGGCCTGTGAAAGCACCGTGTAAGTTCTCGTACTGCCAGCCGACGAGCTTCTGCTGGATTCTCTTGATGGCAGCAATCGAAACCGGAATGTAGTTTGGATACGAGCGCATGACGCTGACGGACTCCCGGTCCGCTGCCACCTGCACGACAAAATGCCACAGCATGAGCACCGCTAAGAAGCAGCAAGTGACTTCAATGGCCATGCAAAATAGATGAGCTCTGGATTTGGATTTAGTGGGTGGCTTCGACCACGTGGAAGGGCGACTGTGACCTGGAATGTGTCGCCGGTGAGCAGTGAGCCCTTGCCGTTGGCGCCCTCGGCCCAGGCGAGGACTGAGGAGCCGGCAAAGTGGCCACCGATGTTGAGCAGCACGAAGCCGTCGCCAAGGTCCTTCATGTCGTTGTTCCAGAAGTGGATGTTGTCGTGCTGCCATGTCACCCACTTGCGGTCCCTGCATCGCCGACCAACCGACCGACCAAGTGAATCGCTGCACGGTCATGGCAGCTAGGCCATGGGGGCAGCACAGGCGGCAAGCACTGGAGGCTTCGCCGGGCGGTGTCAGGGCGGGAGCTCACAGGCTGTGGATGTAGACGGGGCAGTCGCCAAAGGCACGGCTCCACTCGACGCAGTTGCCCAGGAAGTGGGGGTGCGAGATCGCGATGGCGCGGATGCCACCGAGCGCCTTGATGATCTCCACGGTCGCCTCGTCCAGGAACGAGAGGCAGTCCCACAGCACGTTGCCGCCTGCCACCAGCGCCGCCATCAGTTGCCCATTAGCAACTGAGCGACTCATAGTAATAGATAAATTGCTGGCCAGATGGAATTGTAAAAGCAAGGGTTGCGGGCAGGCACACCGGGGGAGCGGATAAGGAAGGCGCGCTGGCCGATGCCAAACTTGGGCTCCGTCGTGATGGCCAGGCAGTTGGGCTCCACCAGCTGGAAGCTGTTGCGGTGGTCCTGCGTGTGCAAGCCCTCCGCGGTCGCCCACTCCTGCCCGGCCCTGCCACCACCCGAGTGACCCCTCGTGTGTCAATCAGCAAGGACATATGAGTACGAGGTGACTGAGTCGGAGGGTGCTTAAGACGGGACGAGCGGCTGCCTCCTCACAATCCAGGGACTGTGCTGGACACTGGAGGCTGTGGTCTTTCATCATCAATGGGGTGGGATCCTGAATGAGGAAGGAAGGTCAGGGGAAGGAACCGGTCGTGGCAGGGAAGATGGGGACTGAGGGCATGCGTGTGTGCACTTGCAGGGGGTACATGCGAGAGCGAATGCGAGCGCGAGAGAGGGAGAAAATCAGAGCGGGGGAGAGCGGGAGAGAGAGGGAAAGGGGGGGGGGGGGGG
>WELB01000077.1:446934-460043 GCA_009602725.1 Spirogloea muscicola | reverse complement strand
CTCCGCCCCGGCCCCCGCCGTTGCCGCCGCCCACCGCTGGCCCGACCCCACCGCCATGGCGGCGTCTGCCGAAGGGCGAGACGCGGCGCGCAGCCCGCCGCGGCGGCGCGCCACTCGCCCTTACGGCACCCGCAGCTCGACGGCTGCGACGAGGGCTGCCGGTGCCCCAGGGGCCGACCTTCTCACTCCTTCAACGGCCCCTTCGACTTCTTCACGCTCCTCCCCGACGACGGCCGTGGAGCCCGAGCCCCTCCCTGCCGTCCCTGCTTCTGATGAGATAGCTCGGCTTCCTGACCCCTGCTTGGCCTCCTCGACCAACCCTCCCATCCCTCCCGCCTTTGCTGCTGCCTCCCTTTCCTCCAGCAGCTCCTCCGGAAATGACCGCAGGATGGGCCGTCAAGGCCCCCATCGGCGAGCCCCTCCCCTCCCAGGCTCTGGGGCAACCCTGGCTGCAGATCCTGCCCCTTCGGCCACCCAGCCCCCGCTGGCCCCTGCCCTCCCGCCTCTCCTTCCTACTCCCGCCATCCCTGCAGCTCCATCTACAAGCCCTGCTGCAACAGCTGTCCCCCAAACTTGCCGGTACTGCCAGCAGCCCTGGCCTAGCCGGCGGGGCGTTCCACGAGCACCACTGCTCCAAGAAGGCCAACCGCGCCTCGCTGCAAGCCCAAGCCCGTGCTGAGGCCTCTACCCGACGACGGCAGCCCGGCACCTCCGTGCTGGCACCCCCTCCCCCAGCTCCCTCGCCGGCTCAGTGGCGTTGGGCGGCGGTCCTCGACCTGGATGCTGTTCTTCTCGAGCCAAGCCTGCCACCCTTGCGGCACATTCCACATTGGGCACGGCCCCTCCTGCAGCGTGCAGCCCGGCCCATCCTCGCCCGCATGGCGCGCAGCAGCCTTGATGACGCTGCGTGGACGGTCTTCCAGCTCCTCCCTCGGCTAGTCCTGGGACCTTTACCAAGTGGTCCAGGCCAGCGAGCAGTGTTACTGGCGCGCTTCCAACTCCTCGAGGGCAGTGCATGGGAGCAGCTCTTGGAAGAGCATCGGGCTGCTGTCCAAGTGTTCAATGCCAATCGGCCGACCCCTGCGACCCCAGCCGCAACAGCCGACCGCCGCGCCATACGCTTTGGCCGTGCCGGGGATCTCTCACGCGCGGCCCAAGCCTTGGATCCAGCTACGCCGGCACCCCACAATGCCGACACACTGGCTGCCCTGCGAGCCCTTCATCCCCCAGCCCAACATTCCCTTCCGCCCTGGCTTGACGATTTTCAACCCCCAACACCAGTGGAGCTCGATCCGGCTGCTCTCCGGTCGGCGCTGATAAGGAGCCGGAAAGCTGCAGCTGGCGGGCCATCGGGCTGTTTGAACACTTCCGCGAGCTCTGGCTAGACGATGAGGCCGGCGACTTCTCCTTGTTCCACAAAGTGTGCCAGGCGGTGGCGCGTGGCCTCCTCACCCCCAAGGCTCGGGCGGCTCTGACTTGCAGCACTCTTCTCGCCCTTTCCAAACCAACAGGAGGTGTACGGCCCATCGCCATGGGCGAGGTGCTAACACGCCTGGTCTCCAAGGCACTTTTTCCAGCAGCACGTGGAAGCAGCCCAGCTCCATTTCTTCCCCCACCAGTTCGGCGCGGGGCTCTCTGCAGGGGCAGAAGCAGTTGTCCATGGCCTGAGAGTGGTCATGGACACCAACCCTAGCTGGATGGCCCTCTCTGTCGACGTAAGAAACGCATTCAACTGCGTCGACCGCGGAGCAATCGCAGAGGAACTCCGCACTTTCTTCCCCTCGCTTGTCCCGTTCTTTCCATGCATGTATGGTGCTTCATCTAGTTTACTATGGGGAGCGGGCACCTCTCGGGTTGTCCTAACATCATACACAGGCACCCGACAGGGCGACCCTCTCAGCGGCTTCCTTTTTGCTTTGGCTCATTTACGTGCGCTGCGCACCACGGCGGCGGCCCACCCAGAGGTACTTCTGCCTAGCTATGCAGACGACACAACTTTGGTGGGCCCCCCTGCAGATGTCACGCGAGCCTTCAGCACCTTGGAACGTGAGCTACACTCTCTCGGCCTCACAATCCGCCCCGACAAATGTACGGCATGGTCGCCAGTCGGCATCCCTCCCACCCTTCAGCTTCCGGTAGGGTGCCAGACACCCCCCCTAGGCTTGGTGGTGCTTGGTGTCCCTCTGGGCGAGGCAGCTCATGTGGTGCAGGAGGTGCAGGCCACTATCGAGCGACAGTTAAAGACTCTCCCAGCCCTCCCCATTTTGCATGACTCCCAGCTGGCTGTTGCTATCCTAACCCGGTGCGTGGCCCAGCGCCCCACCTACCTGCAGCGGGCAGTTCCTCCCACTACCGCTTTGGACAACGTATATGCCGCCGCAGATGGCAGCCTCCAGCAGGCCCTGCTGGACCACCCGGCACTCCCTACATCGCCTGCCGCCCTCCTCCAAATGACGCTCCCTGTAGGCAAGGGCGGCCTTGGCTGCCGCCCAATGGCTTACCTGGCTCGTGCGGCACACCTGGGGTGTTGGGCGCAAGTGGCCTCCACGGTCTCAACGCGCTTCATCAGGAGGGGTCAGCCAGTACTGGCACCAGCAATAGCTGGAGTGGCAAATGGGACCCTGCCCTTTCAATCCTCCCTCTCTGACGTTCGCAGAGACCTTCTCCGCTCCTTCCCATCACTTGCGGCAGATCAGGTCAATTTTGCGGCGTGGGCAAGATGCTCTGACCTGAAGGCTCAAGCTCGTTTTTTACGCGCAGCCAATGAGCACGCCATGAGCCAGCTCCAAACTCTGCTCAAGGAGGATGGGCGTGGGCTCTCTCGTCTCCACTCCATCAGCTCTCCGTGGGCGTCGGAGTGGCTGAACGCTTTGCCGATCTACGAATCCCTCCGGCTCTCCAACGACCTCTTCCGGACGGCTGTCCACCACCATCTCGGCCTCCCTCCACTTTGTTTGGCTGGCATTCGACAGTGTGAATGTGGCCATCGTTCGGAGGATGAGATCTCCTTGGCAGCTCACATGCTTCGATGTGTCGAGGGAAGTGAACGTAATGCCTCTCACAATCTACTCAGAGACGCAATGTATGGCTTGGTGCGCGAGGCAGGTTATCATGCGGCCATGGAGGTGCCGGGCATCATGCCGGTACTCCAGAAGCGTGGCAGGCCTTACGTCAGGCGTCTGGATGTGGTGGCCACCCCCCGGAGTGGTGGGCCTCGTCTTCTCCTCGACGTCGTCCTCATCGACGCCTTCCAACCAGGGGCACCCACACCGACTGTGCCAGGTTGGGCGACGCATCATGCGGAGAGGAAGAAGGAGAGACACTATAACGACCACCCCCGGGGCGACCACTTCTTCCCATGCGCCATGGACATCTACAGCGGCTATGGAATTAAGTGGTCTGCCCTCCTCCATCGCCTGGCACTGCATGTTGATGCCCGCCGACGTAGTCGGGCGCGTAGCTTAGGCCTTTCTAGCGTCCCGCAAGCCATCGTTGCATGTTACAGGATGAGGCTATCATTGAGTCTGCAGCGCTCCAAGCACTCGCGATTCACCAGCGTGCTGGTCGTGCATTAGCCCAGGCTAATGGCTTCCGTGGAGGTGGTTCGGCTCCTCAGTATAGCTTGTCAGATATGCATGTGCTTACTCGGGGATATTAGCGTCCCCCTTAGCCAGCTCATTACCCAGTTAACAGGACATTCGTAAGGCTAGAATTGGCCTCCCTTTCAATTTCATGCGCACCGCGCGCCTTCTTCTTTTCGTTGGCTGGCAAATCACCGCCCTCTTCTGGAAGAGCCTCTATATCAGAGCCATTTCTTTCAGATATAAATATTTACACGGCAGAACAAAATAAATTCTTATATATTCTTTTGCCGTTTTGCCGTATGTTTTGCCTTAGTTGGGCTGCCCTCTGGCTGATGCGGCAGCTCGGGAACATGTGCCAGTGTGAGCTCGGGTACTGGCGGCCTGGCTCGGCAACGAGGCGGCAAGTAGACATGGTAGCCCATCTCAGTGGGGCCTTCCAAATCTCCTGTCTCCCGCCAGGTTATACAGGCTCTACAACGTGTGCTCCCTCAAAGTCGTACCACGAGGACGCTCTAACAGGCTGCAGCACTATGCCACGGTCTATGCACTCCTTTACGCACTGCGCACTTGCGGCAGCATGAGGTTTGCCAAGCGTTGAGGAGAAGCTGGACATGCAAGGGTTCTTTAGAGTTGCAGGAGCTCCTTGCGGGCCGAGGGGATATCAGAATCGCATCCTTCCTGGAAAATACATCAGCCCTCTCGATGACAGCCAGTAACATACGTGGCTCCTGTCAGCCGGGGTTGCTGCACTTGGTCTGTGGTGGTCTGAGGCGTTTGTTTCCGATTTCCAGCAGCATGTATCATATATTCCCACTTTGGCAACGCCAACCAGGTGGTCGAGCTACTGGGGCTGTACGTAAGAGGGGCATGAGCTGCGCAGACGTAGGAGACCGAGAGTTACAATAAAATGACTAGTAACCGTAAAACTGTAAGGAATCATCCCGATAAGGTTACAAAATAGTAGGAAAGTGAAGATAGTAAAGATAAGAGGGAAAAAACGTTGTCGAACTGAAGCTGGACCACTAGGTGACCTTGCCGTCTCGTCTCGGAGGTTCGCGGCTGATGACCTCGTCAGGAAGGGACCAATCTGGACACCAGAGGCAAGCACGGCCGCGGTGGCTGAGCTCCTTACGTGCTCCACAGCGTGCAGGGCGGCACCTGTAGTCAGACGCGCACGCCCGCAGATCCCGCTTGTGGTGCAGTCTAAAGATGTACCAGAATGGGGCGATGGCTTGTGGAAATAAAGAAGAGGCAGCTCTTCCAAAGGGGCGAGGGCCTATTACAAGCCAGGAGCTGCTGTCATGCCCGGGCGCAGAGCGTCGTCGTAGCGTCGGCTAGAAGAAGTGGCACTCCCAATGGGGCTAGAGGGTGGTTGGGCGGAACCGAGCAGGGCTAACCCTGGTCGGATGTCTCAGGTAGGAGAGAGAGAAGGCGCGCGGGGCGCATGAATTGAAAGGGAGGCCAATTCAAGCCAGGTAGGAAGGTGGGATGGGGAACCTCAGCGGGGGTAACCCATGGGGTGGCTCGCGGGGAAGGGCGCAACCTGTGTGGGCGGGCTGGAGAGCCCCGGGGCGCCGTGCACCAAGTCCCTGTACCTACTGCCTTGACCCCCCGCTCGCGGGGTGGGCTCTTCAGAGATCGGACGGCGGAGAGTGGCCATCTCTCCGCAAGTAGATACATCAGTCAAACTTATGTAAGCTTATCCTCCATTAGCTTATATCCTGTATAACGTTATCAAATTCTGTCAAACCGAGTCGATTTAGTGGCGTAAGCTTTCAATCCTCTATATTTCCATACTTTATATATTTTTCTTTAGGAAATATAAGCTTATACCTGGATATCTATTGATAATACGCATTCTTTATGGAGGGATCGTGCGGACGGACCGTGCGGCGAACCGTGCGACGGCGTGCGACATTGCGACGGCCGTGCGACGGCCGTGCGACGAACATTGCGACGTGTGTACCGTTATATCTTGTGTATCGTCATACAAACCCTCCCTGACCGACCGTATAAGCTTAGACAGGTTTGACTGGTACTCGCACCTCGCCTCTCTCTCCCAGCCACCAGTCAATCTGGCCGCGCTTGCTTTCTCTCGCTTGCGCTTGCGCGCTCTCTGCCCCCATTTGGAGTGCCACTTCTTCAGGCCCCTCTGTAGCTGTTAAACGCTTGTCGGCCCCTCCGAACCCTTGTCAATTCTTTTTGGGCTGGCTTATCACAGCCCTTGCCCCCATTTGGAGTGCCACTTCTCCTTCTCTGACATAGCATCTTCCGGCCCCTATGTAGCTGCTCATCGCTTGTGGGCCCCTCCAAACCTTTGTCAATTCTTTTTGGGCTGGCTTTTCGCAGCCCTTGCCCCCATTGGCAGTGCCACTTCTTCTCTCGCTTGCGTCGTCACCCCTGCCAGGGGAACCTCTAGTCGCTTCAGCCCCCTGACCAACCTGGCCCGGAGCGTCAAGCTGCGCTGCGCCAAACCCTGCCAACCCTTGCCGGCGGCTGCGGCGGCGGCGGCAGGTTCTCTCTCCACTAACACCACAGGGGCAAGAGAGAGAAGGCGCGCGGTGCGCATGAAATTGAAAGGGAGGGCAATTCTAGCCTTACAAATGTACTGGGTAATGAGCTGGCTAAGGGGGACGCTAATATCCCCCGAGTAAGCACATGCATATCTGACAAGCTATACTGAGGAGCCGAACCACCTCCACGGAAGCCATTAGCGTGGGCTAATGCACGACCAGCACGCTGGTGAATCGCGAGTGCTTGGAGCGCTGCAGACTCAATGATAGCCTCATCCTGTAACATGCAACGATGGCTTGCGGGACGCTAGAAAGGCCTAAGCTACGTCGGCGGGCATCAACATGCAGTGCCAGGCGATGGAGGAGGGCAGACCACTTCGTTCCATAGCCGCCGTAGATGTCCATGGCGCATGGGAAGAAGTGGTCGCCCCGGGGGTGGTCGTTATAGTGTCTCTCCTTCTTCCTCTCCGCATGATGCGTCGCCCAACCTGGCACAGTCGGTGTGGGTGCCCCTGGTTGGAAGGCGTCGATGAGGACGACGTCGAGGAGAAGACGAGGCCCACCACTCCGGGGGGTGGCCACCACATCCAGACGCCTGACGTAAGGCCTGCCACGCTTCTGGAGTACCGGCATGATGCCCGGCACCTCCATGGCCGCATGATAACCTGCCTCGCGCACCAAGCCATACATTGCGTCTCTGAGTAGATTGTGAGAGGCATTACGTTCACTTCCCTCGACACATCGAAGCATGTGAGCTGCCAAGGAGATCTCATCCTCCGAACGATGGCCACATTCACACTGTCGAATGCCAGCCAAACAAAGTGGCAAAGGAACTCCGTCCCAAGGAGCACGTCGTATGAAGGAAGTAGCCTCCGTTAGCAAGCAGTGCAGGCTTTGGCTGACCTCATCCGGCCCACCCTTGTTGATTGTGATGCATATAGGCTCCTTAGTCTGGCGCAGGCCCACCGAGACGCCTCCCGTTGCCGTCTTGATGGCGATGGGGGACGGCTCGGTGGGCCTGCGCCAGACCAAGGAGCCTATATGCATCACAATCAACAAGGGTGGGCCGGATGAGGTCAGCCAGAACCTGCACTGCTTGCTGACGGAGGCTACTTCATACGACGTGCTCCTTGGCGCGGAGTTCCTTTACCCCTGTGGTGTTAGCATTGACTTATAGGAAGAGGTAGCGCGATACTGCTCGGGGGCCGCATGCGGAGAGGGGCGTCAGGTGGAGATCCCACTGCAGCTGGCGGCTGCCGCGGAAGATGGGGCCGCATATGCTTGCTACAGAGAAGCAGCATGGGTGGGTAGCGACTTGTGTGACATGCCGCAGGACGAGGCGGTCACCACACCACTGGCGCCTGTGCGGTTGGGAGCAGCTGCCGCTGGCCATAGGCCCGTGGTGCAAGTGAGGCAGGTGGAAGAGCTGGTGGACCGGGCGTGGCAGCAGCTTCCCCTGGTGGCGCAGGAGCTGCAGTGTGTCCGCCGGCGATTGTGCAGCTGCGCGGAGAACCGCTGGTGGATAGTACAATCATCGAGTGGACGATCCCAGACGGCGGGGGTTGCCCTTGTGGAATTCTTTGGCGGCATCGCCACCGGGTTGGCGGCGGTGCTGGCCAACGGCGTGCGGGTTCGACGGTACGTCTACGTCGACCCAGATCCGGTGGCCCAGGCGGCAGCAGCGCACCACATCCGGCGGCTGATGGACCAGTACCCAGACTTGCTGACCCTGGAGGCCATCAAGACGAGTTCTTCCCGTTGGCAATTGACATCCATGGGGCACTGGGCGCTCCGTGGCTTGAGCTACTTAACCAGCTCGCCCGCCACGCAATCGCCCGTCGCTTCCATGGTGAGCCGGTAGACTTTCCTGCAGCCGGGTTGCTGGCGCAAGTGTATCGCATGCGCTTGGCCGTCTCGCTGCAGAGGTCCATGGCCCGTGCGCTGCACCTTCGTGCCGGAAGAGCCCTAGCTGCTGCCTCTGGCTCTGTCCAGGGGACCCACTTCCAGGACCCTAGCATCTCCGATCTGCGGCTGCTCAGCAGGAACTACTGAGTCATTCGTAGCTGCTTTGTTTCTTCTTGTGCTTGTTTTTCTTAGCGCTTCCCCTGGCTCCCTTCTCGTACTTTGTCCATTCTTTTTTGGGCTGGCTGTTCCAGCCCCTATCCTCAATGGGCGAGCTCTTTCGTCATCAAGGGCTACCTCACCACCCTGCCGGCTGACATCCAGCTGGTGGGCCCACGTCACTTGAGGGGGTTGGGACAGGTGGATTTGGTGATTGCAGGTTGGGAGTGCCAAGGGCATTCCAGCGCTGGTGCAGGCCGAGGGTTGGATGACCACCGCACACGGCTCTTTTGGGAGCTGGAGCGTGCTTTGGCGCTGCTGCAGGGGGGGCAGGAGGCCCCCCTAGCATACGTGTTGGAGAATGTGCCATCAGGCGACGACCGCCGCGAGAATGTGCGGCGTGACTTCCAGGTGGTGGAGAGCCGCATTGGGCGCGGTGTGCCTCTGGACGCAGCTGCTCTGGGCAGCCGCGCGCACCGGCTGCGAATGAAGTGGACCAATCTGGCGCAGCCAGAGTTGGTGGCAGCTGCGGCCGCGTTTAGTCAAGCGCCCAGCCGGGCTGTTAGTGGCAGACATATTGGACCCGGGGAGGGTGCCTCAGCCAGTGACGAGGGACGACATTCTCCGTACGCGCTGTGCAATAAGGTGGGGCAGCCACGGGCGGCGCTGCCCACGCTGGTGCAGCTACTTGTCGTCTCATGCATTTAGAAATGGTGGCCCGAGCATGGTGTGGGACAACAACACGCAGCGATTGGAGGAGCCCCGTGCCGACGAGCGGGAGCGGGCGCTGGGCTTTCGGTCAGGCACAACAGCAGCTCCTGGGCTCACCGAGCGGCAGCGTCGGAAGCTGTCAGGCAGGCTATGGATCTGAGGGCTCTCACGTGGGTGCTGGCAGTAGGCTTTGCAGCACAGCGGCGCCAGCAGGCAGCGTGGCAGCTGGCGCAGGGGCTCTACGCACAGTGGGCGGCGCGCGCAGGCGCTGGCGGCTTCCCACTGGGGGGGGGGAGTAGAGTCGCAGCACGAATTGGTGGCGCTCAAGGCCACGCGGGGGGCGGACACCCCGACTGCCTGCGGCGACAATTCAGGGGCTTCCGATAGGGGCCCCTGCAGGTCGATTCAACTCCTTCTGCCTGTGCCGGTATCCTTGGGCGAGGAATTGGTGGTCGTGGAGCAGCTATCAAGCACTCGTGCCGGTGGGGCGGTCCTTGCAGGGAGGAGCCCGTCGCTACACGGGGCCCAGCAGCAGGAGGCCGGGGGGGGGCTCGCGTAGCAACCACCGCAGGAGGAAGGGGGAGCAGGGAACGAGAAGCTGTGTGGTGACTCTTCTGCCACATTCTTTGCAGGTCTGCTCATCTGGTAGTGAGGCCATGCAGGGCAGGCTGCTGCTAGCCAAGCAGAGTCCTGGCCTGTAGGCGGCGCTTCAGGTGTGGCACTTCATCGTGTTGTGATCGCTATACTGGCAGGCACGACACTGCTGATCTGGGTGCTCAGGCCGGCTCAAGCTACTTGGAGGCCTCAGTCAGCTCCAGGGAGGCAGCCGCCCAAACAGTATGCTGGTGAAGGCCACTATAAAACCTCGGGGCCTGCCCCGACCTTAATCAACCCTCCTATGTGCAATGCTTGTCACGTATGCTGACTCTTGCAGAGAGTAGATTCTCGCGCAGCCACATCAACAAACCTGATGTAGTGAGCCCCGGGCGGAACACTTGCAATGGTGCGCCTGAATGTGATGTAGCAAGTACAGTAATTATAGCATTATATGTACTTTACAAGTCCTCTTCCCTCGAGGCTAATCTTCTCAGCACGCATGCTCTTCTTCCTCCCTGACTTGATCTGCTGCATCTTCTTCTTCAGCTGCATGAAGATGACCAATAAATAGAGTACTTCAAGCACTGTCACCTACTCCTATATACACACACTGATTTCTATGAGATGCAGCAGCTCATAGAAAAAGCTCAAATGCAAACGCAGCATCACGGGTATGCAGACCATCTGGGGGCACCTTGCAAGCACTTTGCATTGGGCGAAGCAACTATATGTAGAAGAAGAGACAGACTTCATGAGACCCACCTTGGCGTGGAGAGCGTCCTTTTGGCGATCTTGTGCAGCTTGGCGCTGCTCGTCCTTCAAGCGGGACTCCGGCCTCACCACAAAATCGAGTGCAATCTTCTCGGGCACCCTGGCGTGGATGTAGTACCCGGGCTGGCCGGGTTTGGGCTCCCTGCCGTGCAAAGCAGCAAGCATCAGGAAGGCAATTTATGCAATCTCATGCTCCTCGTTCTTCCCTATCCCCTCTAATGCGGCTCACCTTGTGTCAAGCGACTCTGCAAGCATATTCAATGATGATCATTTCACATTCACATCACTTGCAGATGGACTCACCCCGTATTCGCATCCAGGTCAAGGTCGTCGCCCCCTCCTCTGTGAGCAACATCGAGGTCAGTCCTGCAAAAACATGTGCAGAAGAGGCATGATACAGACCTGTTAGTGACAAGCAAAGCACAAAAGCGCTTGCTTCAGTTTCATGCTATGCTTATTGTAGACAAGTACTGGGGATTCTGCCCTTCACACAAGGCTTTCACTAAAACAGGTTTGCTTCACTCAGTACAAAGACGTAATCAAAAAGACAAATCTGGCAGGCATCGCCCCTATGTGTAATAAGTCAACCTACTGTTGCTGAGGCTTGCGCTTTGGCATTGAAGGCCTATCTATGTCATCCTTTCGAAGATCCTCCCAGCGGGTGCTCTTTTGAAAGATTGGACGGCTCTGTAAGAAGCGGAGAGATGCAACAGACAGTTTCATCAGTGTACTTGGTAGCGAGTATGTTTCTCTGAGGTGGCCGCACGACAACAGAGCTTCTCTTTCATTACTCATTCGCAATGCAGACACAACAAAGACTGCCATGGAGGTACTTACCCACTTCTGTACAAGGTCATTGGCTATTCTCCTGTTTGCCGGTATCTCATCTGGAACTCTTGACAAGAACATCACCACCTGCTCATTGTCCAGAAACAAGTTCCATAGCCGCACGGTTCCAAAACCAAAATCCGATCAGCTCAATTCCACTCCTGCTTTCGAGCCTGCATCCTAGTCTTACAAGTTCGCAGTGCAAGATGAGCAACAGCTTCACTCAAGCTCCTAGGCAAGCTCCTCCTGCTTACGAGTCTGCATCCCTTGTCTTATGAGTGATGAGCAGAAAGCATTGCTCAAAGCCATACCTTCCCTAGGCCGCTTTTCTTCAGCTGCTCTCGTCTTTCGTATAGCTCCACATCAATGGGCAACTACAAGAATGCAGAGGGCACAGAGCATGAGCTCCAGCATTCTCTCGTCCAAGACTCAGCTTGATCAACTATGCACAAAACGATAAGGCTCAGTATATGAAGCATACAGATGTGTGCAGGTCTCTAAGGAGCCAAGACCTCCCTTGAAGGTAAGAATTGGCACATTTGCTAAGTGGGTTTGGCTAAGGGATTAATAGCTTTTGGGCTGGTTCAGGCGGAATACAGGTACAGGATTTGTGACAAGCACAATACATTGTCGATGGGGGGTTGTCCAGTGTGCTTAGGTGGCAGAGCAGGGGTGCAGCTCACATCCAGCAAGAGCTTGAGGACCACTGATCGCGTGTTGATGTTGGGGAGGGAGCCATCGGGGAGAGGCTCAAGCCAATTCTTGAGCACCGTCAGTATCCCGCGGTCAAGAAACTCCTGCTGCAGGAGCCGTCTGTTGGCGCACGTGCAGCTCCAGGCAAGGCAGTGTAAGTAGACCATACTCGTCAGCTTTCTGTAAGTAAGTCTTGGATGTGATCATGGCTGCTGCTGCCAGTGATGGGAAAACACAATCAGCGAAGTCTGCGCAGTCTGCGACGAGGTCTGCGAAACTGAGAGATGTCGCTCTCGGCAATGCAGGACAGCATCGAGGGTGACTGCTAGCTCCATCCAGAGCACAGGTGTGCGCCGCTCACTTGTCGAGCACGGTCTTGAGCTCCGGCAGCATGCGCAGCTTGTGCACGGCCGGCTCCCCGCGCCGGTTCGCGTCGGCGTCCTCCTCGGCCGCCACCTCCAGCTTCGTCATGAACTGGTCGACGAGCATCGCCGTCTCCTCGGCCGTGCGCTCGCTGCGCTTCCGCCGGCCCTTGCCGGGCTTGAACATGCGGCCCAGGTCGTCATCGTCGTCGTCCTCCTCGGCCTATCACCATCACTTACACCCAAATGCTTACTTAAATGTCTCGCCTTGACAGGACCCAATCCCCAAAATGGAATGCAAAGACATATGAACTCGGCCTAGCACCATCACTTACACCCAAATGCTCAGATTCATGTCTTGCCTTGACAGGACACAATACCCAAAATGTAACAAAGAGGACTGTGAACCCGTTGATCTGATTGACCAATTGGACCTACAATGTACCTGCTCAGCCTCAGCCTAACACCATCCCTTATACCTCTCCTTATGCTCACACATTGGTCTTGCCTTGACAGGACCCATTTCCTAAATGCAATAAAAGAGAAATATTAACTAGTTGATCTGATCACTTGTTCCTAGAGATTACCTCCTCGGCCTGCGGAGCGTCGCCGGCCGGCGAGCGGTCACCATCGCCGTCGTCGTCGGCGTAGCCCTCGGCGGGCTCCACGCCCTCGTCGTCGATGAAGTCGTCGTCAGCGGTCGTCCGTGGGCCCTCCTCGTCGTCCTGGCCGGCGCAGAGTCAACGCACGGTGCAAAGGCGAGTCAGCCAAGTTGACCAGATACGAGACGATGCTTGGGGCCTCGGAGTCCGAGGAGTCGAGGGTGGACAGAGTCAGCGACCCGGGGGGGGGGGGGGTCTTGACTGCCAGAGTCAGCGGCGAGAGCACCTCGGAGTCGCGGCCGACGACTTGCTCCCACATCTCCTCCTCGCCCTTCTTCCCGGCCGGCGCCGCCGCGGCAGCGCCGCCACCGCCGCCGCGCTGGCGCC
>WELB01000077.1:414760-445061 GCA_009602725.1 Spirogloea muscicola | reverse complement strand
GGCGGCGGCTGGGGACCCGCCGCAGCAGGAGCGGGGGCCGCCGCCACCGCCGGACGCCGGCGGCGGGTTCACGTACGGCGGCTATGCCATCCCGCCCGCCAATGCGCGCTCCGCAGCGCTCGCGGAGTTCAAGCGGCGGCCGCCCATCAACCAGGTGCGCCGCCGCCCCTCCGCCAGTGGCCCTCCCTCCCTCCTCTCCTCCCGCTCTCCCTCCTCCCTCCTTCTGAACCCCCCCCATCTCCTCCCTCCTCCCCTGCTTCGCTCTCCCGGTCTCCACCTTCCCTTGCTGCCGCTCTCTCGCCGACACGGGCGCCCTGGCGGCCGCTGCAGGACCTCTTCCCATCTCTGGCCCCCGACCGCGTCGTGCTCGTGCTCTACGTGCACAACCGCCCACATTACCTGCGCCCGATCGTCGACGCGCTCGCCAACGTGGAGGGCATCAACGAGACGCTCCTGATTGTCAGGTGTGTAGGTTCAGTGTATTGGGCTCGGGTCGCTAGCCTGTCTGAGGGTCCACAACACGTGCAGTCTGGTAGCGCGTATACACCCGCCCTTCCTCCATCCCTCCTCCCCAGTGGCTTTGCCTTCTGGTGCCACCCAAAGGGCAGGAGGCTAACGAGGAGGGAGAGAGGGCTAGATTTAGAGGGGAATGGGCAAGAGAGGATCGCATTTGCTGCTACCGTTGGCAGATGGTCTCTGAGTCGCTCTGCTTGTTAGATTGCGGATGATCAAGTGGACGGCGAAGGTTTTCATCGTCAGGGTTTGGGCGCTCAACGAGTCTAGTGAAGAGTACGTATCCTAGTCTGCTACCGCCGCTGACGCCGCACAGACGCGCGCTGGGCGGCGGCCGGGCGCGGTGGCGGTGGCAGCCACGACGGGCAGTACGACGAGGTGGACGCCATTGTGCGTGGCATCCGGTTCTGCCAAGTGAAGCAGATCTATGCCGAGTTCTCGCCACACCTCTTCAAGGCCGGCGTTGCCGGGGAGGGTTCGGTGGCGACCTTTCCTGCAGAGGCCCTCGATGACTGCCGTGATGCTGCAGACCGCGAAGCGCGTCCCGGCTGCCACGGCAACCCGGACCGGTACGGGCACTACCGCGAGGAGCGCATTGTGTCGCTCAAGCACCACTGGTGGTGGCTCATGAACACTGTCTGGGACGGCCTCCCTGGTGAGTTCCAGAGATTACATATAGGCTTATTCTCACCCGTGTGATAAGACTTGAGTCTTACTTCACAAGCTGGCAAAGAAACAGCATCAGCAGCGAAGTGCTGCACTTGGACTGGCATTGCTAACCATTTCTAGAGGCTCAACCTGACAACGACGGCACTGATCTGGCTAGAGCGAAGATAGAGGAGGGAGCCACGCAGGCAGCAGCACTGATGGCCTACAATGCCTTCCCTTGCATGCTCTGGTGCAAGGTGCAGAGTAGACATCTCTTGTTGCACCTGCCATCTCTCATCCCTCATGCTCTGCTCACCTCTTGCCTCGTGTTGCGACCCTCGCAGAAATCGCAGGCTTCGACGGCCACATGCTGTTCTTCGAGGAGGACCACTTTCTGTTCCCCAATGCGTACCGCAGCGCGCAGGTGCTCGCTGCCCTCAAGGCTCCGCTGTGCCCCTACTGCATTGCCTTCAACCTGGCACCCTTTGATGTGAACTCGCGTGGCGAGTTAGCACCTGCCGGCCGCCTGGTGGCTGCCAAGATGAGCAACGTGGGCTACGCCTTCAACCGCACCTTCTGGAACGTGCTGCGGGTGGCGGCGCCGGCCTTCTGCAATTTTGACGACTATAATTGGGACATTACAATGTGGACAGCCATTGCCCGCATCCTGCCGCACCGCCACTCGCTGCGGGCCGCACGCTCGAGCGCTGTGCACCTCGGCAAGTGCGGCCTGCACCAGAAGGCCGGCCAGTGCGGCAGCGCTGGCGACCAGCTGGATCTGCCTAGGATTGAGAACACCGACCTCGTGCCATGGGTGGCGAGCGCTGCTGACGTCACAGATGTCAAGCAAGACGTCGTACCGGTCAGCGAAACCGGCTTCCAGGGCTACGGCGGCTGGTCAGATCGTCGCGACCGCGAGCTCTGCCTCTACATGGCGCAGATGTACCGGCATTCACAGCCACAGCTGCAATTGAAACATCACTGATGCCACTGCCATTGTTGCAGTGGAAAAGTGCATGCCGCCGAGTCAGTGAAAGTTTCATGCCAATTGCATATCGTCTTCGGTGCTGTCACAAGCCAAGGTCAAACTTGACCGCCACGATCTCCATGGGGTCCACCTGGAGCGAGCCTTGCACAGCGCGCGACTGCCGCAGAAGGTCCTTCCGATGGGTGCTGGCGCTGCTGTCAGCCTCGCCCACCTTGTGGCCATCCAACGCCTCTGTGGGCAGTGTGTCCTCTTTGTGCAACAGTGAGAGCGGCATCTCTCTGAATTCAGACGCGATCAGACTGCAATCACAACACGTATCACGAGCATGAAGGCCAGCATCAGGGCTGGGAGAGAAACGCCACAGAAGTGGCTGCATCAGAGCAAGATTCCGCTGCCGAACGGGAGGTGTGCCAAGCATAGTCCTGTGATGGTTCACCTGGAGAACATGGCCTGCATGCTAAGGCGGCCATCGAGGGTGGCACTGCAGGCCATCCTTCCAGGCCTTGCCTCGGCGCTGCACCAGCCGAATCACAGTCAGCCAAGGGGCAAACATGTTGACTGATGGTGGCCATAGTACTTGACCCGTTTGCCATTACAAATGTGCGTGAGCCTAGCGACGTCAATGCCGCTGGTGAAAAGCTTACGCACCTGTATGCACAATCCCAACCGCGTCGCTGCAGGAGCAGTGCCGTGCGGGGCTCTGCCTCGGGACCCTTGGCATCGCTGTCGGTAGTACCCTTGTCCGTGCTGAGCGGCCGGTGGACCTTCATGTTCACAATGTGGAAGTCACACGGGAGGCTCCCTCGTAGCGGCGCAAAAGTGGGCCTCATTGCTGAGTGCTTCTGAGCCTTCGTCTGTTGCCAAGGAGGCGCCTCAGGGTGTCAGAATTTGCATGTCGAGTCCATGACTTGGAATCTGCCTGACCTCTGCAAGCTCACAGAGACTTTGCCATAACAATCATGCTCACAGGATCCCACATGGCAACATGCAATACAGGCCTAAGAGTTTTGCTTTTACCTCAAGTAATTCCACGGCCTCCCGCCTACCCACAAAAACGTGAAGAGGATAATTGAGCTGCGCCCCTACTCGGTGGGAGAGGAGGGAGGGGAGGAGGGGCGAGGCAGCTTGTGCCAGGGGCTCGGCCCTGCTGCTGTTGCTCTCAAGCAGGAGGTGGAGCACATTCTCTACGGGGTGATTGTCTGTGACTCCCTGCATCAGCCGGAAGTGTACTTCACATACCGGGCGACAGTTTTGCATCACTGCGAGCAATGCTGTTTTCTGAGTCTATATCCATAGAAGGGAAAGGGTTTGCAGCGATAAGAGTCTGACGCCGCTCAGTGGCAAACGAGGACCTGGCCCAGCCCGCGGTTGTCATCGCTGAGGAGGCGCCGGTCAAGCATCATCTCCAGCCAACCAGACTGCCGCAACATAGCCAAAGAGCATTGGCAGCGGGTGCGCTGTTAGTTTGAGTTTGAGGGCATAATTGGTGACTGCGCTGATGGCATCGTGTGGACATTTAACTGACTGCATCATGGGGAACGTCAGACCTGTAGGCTGGCCACCCCCACTGCCTGCCGTGAGTGGACAGAGAAGCGGGCCCCATTGGCCCCCTGCAAGTGATCAGCCAATGTTCATGTCGTATAAGAAATATGAAAGAGCCAGCTGAGTGCTTGCATCAAGATGGACACAGACTTTTCTACAGTCTACCTAGCCAGCCATCAAGGACTGTGACAACCTATGCTATATCTTGACTGACACATAACCTATGAAACTATGATTGTGCTTTCTGGTTGTTGCACACCCACAGACAGGTGCTACAAACAACAGATTACTGACATTGTCAGGCGAGGCTCCTACCTGAAGAAATGCAAGCGAAGGCATGGGGTAGTAGTTCCCCTGCAAAGGTATCTTGTCCAATGTTTCTCGGCGAACAGTCTGCAGCCAAACCATCGAGATGGTGCCGGATGTGACTGAGGACTGTCTGTCCTAATGAGGATGACCACGTGTTTCTTGCGTGGCATGACATTGCCGTATGGAGAAGCATAGAGTGATACAGTAGCCGCATTTGGAGGAGAAGCTTGCCTGGAAACCATTGAGGTCTGAGTAGAAGACTTTTCCGCTCTGCACTCCTGTCTGATACCTGACAATGAGCTCAGAGTTTGCTTGGCGCAGCTCCACCCGGTGAGCCATCTCCACGATGGCAGCCTGGACTGTGTTGCCCTCGTACAAACGGGCCCTCCTGACGACCGGTGCAAAGCCTCCATCCGTTGATCTGAACGCGCTGTACACCTCATGCACCAGAGGTCCAGTTGTCACAAGACTCAGTCCCCCTGCCTTGATAATGGGCACTGCTTCCCCGTTTGGGGTGAAGAGATATGCTCCACTGCTTGTGTCTTTGTACATCAAAAATTGCTCCTGAAGTTGATATTCGGCTCCGCTTGCCAGGACCTGATAACAGGCATCTCAAGCCTTGAGTTCGCAAGGGTCAATATAGGACCAGCATTCTGGGCTCTAATCGCTTGCAAGCTACACTAATGACGGCACAGTAAGAAGCGCTCATTTCAAGTGCCGCTGACTACAGCGGAGACTGCAATACTATTAAACTGATGAGATTTTGTGCCCCTTCCATGCAATGCCATATATCACCTTGGCATGACGAAGGAGGCCGTCAGCCATGCCAAAGAACAGCTCGAGGTGGGTGTTTTGTATTGATGCCAAACTGTCATTGGATGGTGACGCGTGGCAGAGGTAAGAAGAGGGGCACTGGAAGTCTTGAGGAGCATTGTACACAAATATAGTGGACTCCTGTGACGACATGCAGCGATGAACGCCATTCTGCACAAGGAAGTAGGTCTGCCCATGCGCAGCCGGGTCCATGGAGTCAGCAGGTCTTAGTAACCTCAACATAAGTGGAAAGGATTATCAACGGTGACAACGTAAGAGCAGTGCCTCTTTCAAAGCAGCTGTACAAGCAGACTGCAATCTTATCGTAGGCCAGCTTTGCGGAACTCAGTGGGCAAGACATCTGGACCTGGAGGCCAAGCGGTGGAACTTTTGCCATCCAGTGCAGGATGTGTTTCCCCGTACTTTGTCCCTGGCTGTGTAGCTTCCACTGCGGAGTCCTCTGATACAGGGATACGCGGATACATCCATCAGTACGCATTGCACAAGTAGTTGGTGAGAATGATGTCATTTCAATTGCCATTCAAGTACAGCTTAGTAATGAGGGGACTGACATGAATATTCGCAACCCATACAGGAAATAATGCGTACAAACGCCTTCGCATCGATTTCCCTGACACTAGACTGCGAAGAGCATGTGCTATGGTCGAATATATGGCACTTGCTGAGAGTTGCAGAAAGCGCACCTGGCTCATGACGCATTTCATTTTGGAATCGAGGACTCCATAGAGGTGGTGATCAACAACTATGCTAACCACCTGCTCGGCGGTTTCCTCCAAAGGATTGTAGATGACCACTCTTTTGGTGCCCTCTACGTCCACTTCCACAACTGCTCTCTCAGGCAGGACATTATGTTCACTCCGAATCTGATAGATCAACACCCTCAGCGCGTTGATTAAGATCACGCACTTCTAAGTGGAAGCACCTATCACACACTTGAAGCAGCAGGTGCTTGCAGCTGCAAGTGCATGATAAAGGTGGAGCACACCTCCTGTGACGTGAAGAAGTCAAGAGCAGAAGTTGAGCAGATTCCTTTCTGGGATGATCTCTGAAGCATTGCTGTTATCGAAGTCTCCATCAGCTTCTGCAAAGCCCTTAGAGAACCATGCATCCTTCTCCCATAGTCGTCCATCACATGGTCCTTTGCTGTTCCCGTGATACCATCGTGATGCTGTTATGGCATAAAGAAACCATCATTGACCATCATTTGCTATGTCCTGCATCAAGCATCGCTTGGTGCCTGGCTGGTCAACTGGAAGGATGATACTAGGCGAACCACGTAGAGATTCAGGAAGGAGGAGCAGCCTTCACAAGCTCTCATGGTAGCAGTCAACGGAGGTGCTGCTTTCCTACATAGCATGTAGTCTTGCCAAGCATGCTAAGACGAGCCTTTGTAAGGAGATCTGCCAATTGCAGCTGAGCACTAACCTGGAATAGGGCCAAGTTACGACGGGCCTCCAGCAGCTGCTCTGCATCCCTATCAAGAAACAGGGGTGCCGATGACTCACTGTTCCGAGAACAGTAGGCCTTAGAGAGCGAGAAGAGAATCTCTGTCGCTCGCAATGTCTGCTCCAGGACTCTGTCAACAGCCTGAACAGGGACGGACAAGCTGTTAGCCAGAGCAGTCCCTGCCCATGCACCCTACCTGTGACTCCTTGCTCCCTCCACCTTTGTTGAATGAAGTTGCCAGGCAACGAGCCCTGAGCAGGTTAAGGAACCTCGGAATTTAAAGGTCAAAGGTTCCATAGTTTGATTGGGCATGGCAGCTACTCATGCTACTTGAAGGGCACATGCAAATACCAACCTTGTAGAAAGGACGGGATGTGAAGTATCCGCTCCAGTAGTCCTGCACTCTGTCTGAATATGTGAAGAAGTCCCCTGACAGAGAAGGGAACCCGGCAACCGCAGTCTTTTTATGAAGGTGTTCAGGTGCATGAGCCACTGCAACGCCACTGTCAGCAGCATTAACATCAGCCACGTCTCCAAGAACTTGAGAGTTGTGTGACGCTTTGGCCCGCACGCTCGTGAAGTAATCTTCCAGAGTCCCAAATTGCGCCTCCACATTCCAGTCTGACCTCGCATTCATGTACTATCAGAGGACAAAGATGGTCAGAGGGGGTTCCTGACTATCTGCAACTTGAATCGGGGAAGCGACACTCCTTTGACACAGTTGAAATTGATTGATGACACCTGTGCCCTCACATCATGTTCCAGCCACCAACGGCAGCTACCCATGAACAGGACACAGATATCAGAGAGAGAAAGAGAGATGTGAATTTATGAACACGTACATGAATAAACAATTATACTCTTACTAACTTAGTTGCCCTTTCCTTGAGAACAAATTTCAGCGACCACCATTGTGCCCAGCATCCCAAGCAAAGAAGCATGCTCCTTGAGTCAAGTGAACTGTGCTGAAGCCACAAACTCACATCAAAGAGCTTCCCATAGTTGCTGTACTGAACCTCGGCCTCCACATCGCTGAAGTAGCGAAAATCATCACCTAAGGGCACCAACAAGGAGTTTGTCTGGTAGAGCATTGACTTCTTGCGATATTGGTCCAGAAGCATCCACGCCCTGTCGTGCACATTCTCGTCTGTGATCTCCACTGGCGGAGTACCCCAAGGGCAAGTATATCCACTCCCTGTTGAAGGCATTCTGAAAAAGTCGAACTGCACAGGCACACAGACACAACAGGGTGAAGTAGTTGATGAAGTCCCCAGGCTTTGTAGCTCTATCATGTGCCCCATAAGTCTGAAATTGCAACCAGCAGCACACTCTTTCATCATACAAGCAATAGCAACAACTTATGTTTGGTTGGCACACCTGGCAGCAAATGGCAGGGTCCGGTCCACAGCTATGTGGGGCATCGTAAGAGTAGAACGGCATCATGTGGCAGAACATATCTGTGTCTTTGTGTGCATCCCAGGCCTGTCTCCAGTTGAATTCCAGACTGCGATTCCTAGCAAGCACTCTCTTGACCTCGTAATGAGTCCTCTGCATCAGAGCAAGGCATGTCAAGCGAGGATTGCGGAACATCTGGTATCTGGAGGAGCCAGGGCCCTGTTGCAGCCATCCACGCTTATCTCATTTCTCTCCATGAAGTCCCTCTAAGAGGTGCTACACTGGCAGACTTGGGAACCCACATATGCCAAATACAACTAAATCCACCGTAGCACAAGTACACATGCATGCCACGACCAAGGTCCTGCAAAATCCAATCCCCTTGAGATGACTGAGCTAACCAAGTATACTGTCAAACACATGACAAGCAATGACGGAAACACTCTGCAGGGGGATGAAAGGTAGAATCTCGTCTGACCTGTATGAGCATGTTACTGAAACCCATGCGGCGGTATATGTAGGCCATTGTGGGAGAGTGTCCAAATGGATCAATGGCCCATGCGTTCTTAGGAGCAACGCCTATGTTGTCAAAAAGCCAAGTGTTGCCCTCCATGATCTGCAATGCATGCAATCATATTAAATTTGTCAGGGAGACGGTGCCAGAGGTACTTGTTCAACCAATAGATTGTGTGGTGCTCACATCTGTGTAATCAGGAGGGGCACACATCCAGCACAGTAGTCAAAGTACCACATCAATAACAATAAATTTAACTTCGTTTCACGATGAATCTGAGCAGTCTGGCAGTGCATCCCTACAAACTTGGTCGTGGGGGCTATGGAGCAAAGAAGTCACCTGGTCAATAATAGCAAAGTAGTGTGAGTTGGCCTGCGCAGAAATACAGAAACTAGATCAGCGACGCAAAGCAGCAGTCGTCCGAAGTAATCTGCCCTCCGTAGCCAAAAAGCGAGCACATGCTTCCTTTGACAAGGTCTTAAAACACTTGGTTTGGTCCATTGCCAACTGCATGACTAAGTAGCTCGTAGGTACAACGAACAAATACTAGGAGGTTGTTACTTGTCAAGGGCAGCGGGACGACCTCGTCATTCATGACCCAACCGCCCCCCACAATCTCGAGTTGACCATTTCTCACTAGAGAAATGAAGTCTTGCTTTTGCTTCTGGGTTGCATCTTGCCACCATCTCTTCAAGTATGAGATCTCCTCCCATATGAATTTCCGCCTGCGATCCTGCAAGAAGGATGGTCTCCCTTGGAGGGATTATAAATACGTGCTGGGAGCACAAGCCTTGCGCGTCTTGACAGCAAGACAGATAAGAATTCTTCAATGCATCACACACCTGCTTCAGAGCAGCCACCATGACATTGAGGATGTTTCGTGTTCGCTCATTGTAATACTCTTCAACAGTGCGCAACCAGCCCGGATCATTATGCGAATGGGGCACTACGAAGACTTGCAGCTTTTCCTCGTCCCACTCCGTGCCCTGAAGGACAGAGCGCAAGTCCTTGTTATTTTGTCAACTCACTGCAATGAGATTCTGATAAGCGACCATCTCATACCCGCTGCTAGCATGCTGCAAAATCTACTGTGTAACTAGCCATTCCATGCCTTCCCATAGTGCAGATTGTAATGTCCAGTCTGAGACTGGGACAGGAAGATAGTTCTACTTGGTGCGATGGACGTGCCCAGCAAGACCGAACCTACAAATCAGGCAATCAGATCAAGTCCGGACAAATTACACTGCAAGCCTGTGCTTACTTCGTATTTGACATTCCACCCCTGCCTCCAAACACCCCCCTCGGCATTGTCAAAGGCTAAATTGTCATATAGAGTCTTGGTCGTGATGTCGGCGACAGCCTCTTGCCCAGCCCTTAGGGGACAGGCTCGCAACCAATTCGCAGAACCCCTGCAGTCAGCATATACTCACGATTGGAAATTAAATTGATATAGTCCGCTCAGTGCCACGTCAAGCAGGTCCAAACTCCACAAGCTGCCCCTGCCTGACAGAACGTGCAATCAAGTGAGTCTTCCGGCGCCCAGAACAACAGCCAAACTAAAGTCCAAAGCCACTAACCTCGTAAATTTGCTCCCGACAAGGACCGACGGGTACCGGAGGACGACGTTGTAAAGAAGGACGGCAATGACGCCAAAGATGATCAGGAGGGCCTTCGGCAAGGACACCCGGCGAGGCCTTGCCCGGGAGCTCCGCGAGGGCAGCCTGCCCCTGCCACCGAGCCTCTTGTGGCCCTTCATCTCGTCGGAGCCTCCAGTGCCTCAGCTCATTGCCGCTACACCGCCTCGGTCACGTGAACTGGACCGGGGGCTGTGCGGTCATGGCCCAGGCGCAGAAGCAGCTGCGACGTGGTCGCCGTCGCCGCACTGGCTCTGCTCCCGCGACGGCACTGCGCCGGAGCTCGCGCGGCATTGTCCACGGCGGCGGCTGCGCAGGCCGCCGCCGGCTCTGAGGCCCCCGGGGCTAGCCGGCAGCCGTCCGATGGCCGCAGCCGGCGGGGACTCGCTCCACCAGGCTTAGAGCGGCGGCGGCGAAGCCAATGGCGCCGCCATGACGTCCGCCGCCGCCGCCGCCGCCGCCGCCGCCGCCGCCGCGTGTGGCGCGGCAGGGAGCGCGGCAGCGGAGGTTAACGGCCGTCCGGCCACTGATTGATCTGCGGGTAAGCGATCTCAATTAGATTAGCCATCGCTGAGCCAAAGACTCTCCGGACAAGTGGTCTCCATTAAGGCCGGCATTAGTGTAAGGCAACTCCGTCACTGCGCGCGCCTTCTCCTTCGCCGCCGGCGGCGGCGGCGGCGGCGGCGGCGGCGGCGGCGGCGCTCAGCAGTCGCTCGCGCCGCAGAGCCTTTGCTCGTTGTCCTTGCAAGTCGGCCGCGGGGGCGACGGACCTCGATGGCGGCCACATTTGTGAGGCCGATGGCGGCCGCCGCTGCTCCAGCGGCAGTGGGGCGCCCGAGTGGCGGCCACTGCGCGGGCCTGGTGAGCACGACTGCACGAGCTTGTAGTGACATGACGTTGCTCGGCCGCTGCTGGCACTTGCCGTCCTCCTTCGATGTCGGCCACGGTGCCTCCGGGACGCCTCCCCTGGTACACTGCTCACATGACCACAGCTCTTTGTCTAGCCTCTCTTCGTCGTCAGCAGTCGCTCCTGCCCAACTTTGGGCTCTTGGTGCTCCTCCTGTCAGGCGAAGACAGCTGGAGGAATTCAGCAATCGGTAGCAGCCACCAGTAGTCCTATAGCAGCCTCCGGAAGGACCTCATATCTTTGGAAGTCGCGGGCTAGAACTCGGACAAGGTGTTCGATTGCAGCAGCAGACAACCGGCGTGTCGGGAGTGGCCAGATGCTGGTAAGGGTGCACTTGCCTGTCCTCAGGCAGTCCTGCAATGCAGGCTCAGGGCTGCCTGTGGCAACAGCCTGCATGCTATGTGTAGCTCAATCATTCCGTACTGAATGGCAGTCTATAGTACTCCTTTGAATAGCTAAAAGCTTAATGAGCAAGCATTAGGCTATAGAGGGAGGCTCCTTTGGTCAGCTTGCACCACCGAGTGCAGGTCTTTGTGCCCCCACACCCTCTCGTCAAACACCTGGTTGCAATTTTGAGGAACTCAGCAACCCCATCACCGTTATTTAGTAAGAATCCACTCACCATCACGCTGCATTATTGTGTTCAGCCAGGCCTTTAAGAAGATTCTTTGCTCTTTCTCCACGCTGCAATGTGCTTAGACTTGTTCATAGCACTGCAGAGTCGGCCTTGAGCGAGTTGGGACGGATTCTTACATATGAAGCTTCGCGAGACTGGCTGGTACGCTACGATTTCTTCTGAGCTGTATATTCACCTCAGCACATAGGGCTGAATACAGGACACGACTTGCTGCCATACTGCTATGAGAGGTTTAGTTGCAGGCACGAGCTTACTTAAAACAGACACAGAGAACAGCGACATATTGTAATTGTTGAGGTGATTCTTAAACGGGATATGGCTTCCTACTACATTGTTGCAGGTGACCTTGGAAGGTCAGGTAGAAACTCCATGTGGCCAAGCTGACGTTGAGTTTGTGGATCCAAGAGAACCAATCAAGGTGCATGAGTGCCTGCCTTCACTTTCTCTGATTAGAGTTTTGCTGTTTGATGCTAAGTTCTCACCTGAGCATTCCTCTGACCTCTTTAAGATGCGTAAGATGTAGATTGTTGAGGTGTGTAGAGGTCTGTCTGTGCTTGATCAAGTGACAGGTGGTCCCAATATTGAGGGCAGGTCTGGTACTTGTGGAGCACATGGCCTCAGTTCTACCTGCAATGCAGACTTACCATCTCGGTAAAAGTTATCTAGTAGAGGCATGCTGAAGTAGGCTTGCAGTTGCAACTGATTCTATCACTGTGGGCTTTGCACGCGCCGTAGTTTTCCTGCAATAGGAGGTTAGAACAAGCGCTTGAATGTGCCTAGTGGCAATGTATGTGTGCAGGATATGCAAGAGATGAGGAGACATTGCAGCCCTCTATGTATTTAAACAAGTGGGTCTTCAGAACAACATACAAAGTTGATAGCATGGCAGCTCATGTGGCTTGTCTGATGTTTAAGCTCCCTGCTGGATGGCTATGTCCGATATACCTGCTTTTGCAGGTTGTGCTGTCAAGTGGTAGAGTAGTTGCAGTCTTTCATAACTTGTGAAGCTTTCAGCGTGTGTGCTGCAGTGTAGGCTTCCCACCACATTCCCAGAAGGATCAAGAGTCCTGATAGCTGACCCTATGCTGGCCACAGGTATGCAGACAAGAATCATTGATGACAGATTTGGTCCACTACTACAAGATGTGCATTTTCAGTAAGGGGGAGCGCACTTTGTCAGCTGCCTCTGTTGCCACTGATGACCACAGGGTGTAGCTGTTGGACATTTAGTACTGGGTTTCAAGCTCACTATAGAGACAGGCTGTCTCTTATTCAGGAGGTACTATTGTGGCTGCCATTGAGGAAGTCGTGAGAAGGGGTGCTGACGTCAAGCTGATGCGAGTGGTAAGCCTGTAAGATACAGTAGCAGATGGTAGAGAATGTCTGCTTATTGCATCTCAGAGACCTTGACTGGATACCATATGCATTAAGATGTATCTTATTATCATTGATGTGGAGTCGTTCTTTGCACACTTCAAGCTCTGACGCGGGTCAGGTGCCTGCCAGGTCTCAGCGGTTGCTGCTCCACCAGCTCTTAAACAGCTCGGGGAGAAGTTTCCAGGGTAACCGTCATAATCCTGGGAACCTCTAGCCAAGCAATTTGGTTCAGTTGAAAATTATTGTGACAATTCTCTGTAGTCATGGGCATCATTTGCATTCAGGTCCTGTGATGATCTACTTGAGAGTTTAGCTCACATCACAAAATGAGCTCTGGTGCAAAATGCTCAAAGCCAAGCCCAGGGTCTCCTGGGTGACGCTTGAAGCAGGTTATGTAGGACTGCTTACGTGATGGCATCTTACACTGGTGTGTTTGCATGGTCTGACTGCTTGCGGCTGTCGGTTCTCGCAGACTCCACGTTTACACGGGCGTCATTGATCCTGAGCTCAATGACAAAGGGTATGTGCAGGACTTTGATCATGTACCACGATATACATGATTATACTATCAACCCCTGTGAGACTGTGGGACTTTTCTCCAAGCCACCTTGCAGTGGCTGACCACGACTCTTCGTGTGTTCCAAAATTGTGCAGCTACATCGTGCCAGGTCTTGGAGATGCAGGGGACCGCAGCTTCGGCACAGAGTAGTGGTTGCTCACTGCCGTTTTAACGGTCAAAATTTGGCCTCGCTTGGCCCGTACTTAAGTGAGCAAAAGCAGCCTGCCGGTAGACGCGACGACCCTCAGCCATCCTCAACAACTCCCGCCTCCAAGACAGCCTCCAGCTCTGCAGCCAGCGCCTGCTCTGTAGCCAGCTCCTGCTCTGCTGTTACTGCCTGCTTCCTCTGCATTTTGGTCAAGAAGTAGTCGGTGCACTCAATGAGCTCGCAGCCCAAAGTCGGCATTCAATTGCAGCTTTCTTTAAGCTTATCTGCGCACAAGTGAGTAATGAGTTCAAAAAATTGACAGTTACTGAAGTGGCCAGCAATTGCAGCATAACAGCTGCTGCCTGAACTGTAATATGTGGACACCGGTTTGCAGACTCACCTTGTTGCTGCCCTTCCCCCTGCCAGCTGCTGCCTCCCCACCGTGGGTGCCCCTCAGCTGTGACGCCGCGGCTTCCCGCTGTTGTCTCAACAACGCCTCCTCAACCTGCTCAAAGCCAGCCCCTAAGGGGCCCCTCCTGAGTGCAGCTTCTAATGAACAAGTTATCGGGCTCATGAGGCTGAGCCTGCAGCTGTTGCGCCAGGTGCAAGCAGGTCGGGCTGAGGCTTCAACTTCAAGGAGCAGCCTCAGCGCCACGAAGGCCTTGATGACCTGGAGGTGGTGGAGCTCCATGTTGATATGGGACTGCATCCTGCCTAGCGTGGCTGCCTCTTCCTCCAGGAGCCTGGCGAGCATTGAGCACCATCAACAAGGCATCAAGGACAAGGTCTCAGTGACACGCTCTGGGGTAAACATTCGAGGGTCTAAGCTGAAGGCGTAGGCGCGACCAGTCACGGACGCCAGGGGCGCCCGAGGGCCAGCCGCCTCCTCGCAGGGCATGGGCTCGAGCGTGCGTTGCGCCTGTCCGCCACGAGCTGTGGGGGCCGAGCGTAAGGTGGCGGCCTCTCTGGTGGCGGTGCAAGCCGACCTGATCATCTCGGGGGCGCTGAGGTGATCCATGACGAGCGCCGCGGCGGCCGCCACCGCTGCTGGGCGACCCTCATCCAGGCGGCGTGCAGTGCAGTCTGCTGCCGTGCAGTAGCCCTTCAGCGAGCACCGAGGCCAAGGGATGGCACCGACGCACGGGACGTTCACTCTCGAAGACTAATGCAGCGGATTTCTAGTCCAGTAGCATATGGATCTAGTGAATATCCGGGGCGGGTGCCGCAAGGGGACGGCGCTGGCAGCGCCGTGCTGCCGCGCCGCCGGTCGTGGTCATCGCTGCCAGCGCTCGGCAACTCGCCCGCGGTCTCGCCGCGGCGCTGGTTGGGCCGCCGCCGAGCTGCCGCCGGGGGCTGCCGCCGAGGCTGTCGCGGGGCGTGAGGCCCGCGCGCTCGGAGGGGCCTTCGAGCGCCCAGGTCTCGAGNGCAGAGGCTTGCCTTTGACAGCGGCGGCTGCGGCGGCGGCGTTGACGGCGGCGGCAGCGGCCGCGGCGGCGGCCGTTGCAGGGGGCTGTCGTGCGATGCTCCCAGCTGCGATGAGACCGGCGACGCCGCTTGGCTTGCAAGGCTCCTGAGGCACGCCACGCGCGCGGTGTTATTGGCGGCGGCGGCGGTGGCGGCGGCGGCGGCGGCGGCGGGGCTGACGAGCCCGCCTTCTCGCCGGCGTCATGTCGACGCTGGAAATCGAGGCCCGGGAGTGAGGACGACGCGCCCATGGACTCGCCATGGACGCGCCATGGACGCCATTTGGCGCTGCACTCGCTGCAGCCTGCCTGCCTGACGCGTCTGGTGGCTGGCGGCGGCGGTCGCGCTGCAGCGTGATCAAGGTCGTGCTGCAATTCTGCAAGGAGAACTCGCTGGCGCAGACGTTCCAGACGCTGCAGGCGGAGTGCCAGGTGTCGCTCAACACCGTGGAGAGCCTGGAGCCGTTCCTGGCGGACGTCAACCACGGGCGGTGGGACGCGGTGCTGCCGCAGGTCGCGCAGCTCAAGCTGCCGCGCGCCAAGCTCGAGGACCTCTACGAGCAGGTATATGGAGAATCATGTATAAGTATACAACATGTATATACTATTGGCGTACTGTAGGTGCTCCTCCCCCTGCCTTTCCCGCTTGTCCAGCTGACTGTCATTTAGCTCTCCTGGTACTAATATTGTCTTTCAAGAGTCCTTGCAATGTCTCCTAAGGAAGCCGCAGTAGTTGCATTGTGGGTCTCAGCTTCCCACCTTGGGCGATCCTGGTCAGCAGTCCTCCTGCTCAATCCTTTCCACTACTTCAGTCTGCTGCTCAATGCAGCTCAATACTAGCAATGAATACCGGTGTTCATCTCGCAACCTCCAGATTGTGCTCGAGATGATTGAGCTGCGGGAGCTGGACACGGCGCGAGCCATCCTGCGGCAGACGCAGGCCATGGGCCACATGAAGCAGGAACAGCCGGAGCGGTACCTGCACCTGGAGCACCTCCTGGTCCGGACTTACTTCGACCCCCGAGAGGTATGCGACTTTCATATCGCATTAGCTTGGGAGGGTACTGTCACCTTGCCTCCTGACACGCTAGTAGTAGTAGCAAGGACTGTTGGCAGTACCAAGATCTTTGCCACCTTGACAGCCCAACCCACGTTCACCAGACTTTGCTGGGCTTGTCAGTGACTGCAGGTCACGTGATGCTAAACTTGGGGTCATCTCCTACTTTTGGCTTAGCCTTCAGTGTAGGTCTGCGGAGAATGTTGGCAGTAAGATGCACTAACATTCTTTGTGCTATTTCTTGCCAGGCCTACCAAGACTCTTCCAAGGAAAAGAGGCGTGCACAAATAGCTTTCAGTGAGCCCCTCCTGACCTTGTAATTACTCCACAAACTTAAGACTTTGAGCCTCTTTGCTCAGCAGAGTCGTGATGGCCGTTGTTACGAATTGTTGTGAGTGTTAGACGAGAATGGTGGACAAACCCAGCAGACTGGATTTGTCCAACATTCTCAACTTCAAGCAAGGTAATAAATACTACAATAATGTACGCTGTCAATTGACTGACGATGAGTATTTAAACAAAGAGGCATGCAGTAATTCTCAGCAATCAAGAGACTGATTGTGTCATAATGGCCTGGTTTTGAAAGTGCATTGTAGTTGACGTGCTAACATTCTCATTGTTGCTATGGTCGTGAGCAGCTGGTCTCCTTCGCTTGCTAAAGCCTAGATGTCAATGCTTCTACTGCACAGTCGTATCTGTCATATGCATGCCACCAACCTCCCTGAGGAGAACAAGCTTCTCAATGTCAGCATTGGACAGGTCCTGGCAGTCCATACATGGTCACAGAGTTCCAGTAGTGAAAACCTCTGGCAAACAACTGGTTTTCCAAGCCAGGGCTAAAGGGAGCCTGCCGAGCATGTCCATGATGCTCACTTCTGACCTTCTCATCTTTGTGCACTATGGCATTAACAGGCTTGTCGCAAGAGGTCACCGTGGTGCCACCATCGCGCCTCATGGCCCTCATTGGCCAGGCTCTCAAGTGGCAGCAGCACCAAGGCAAGACAATTGTCCTTTGCTGCACCTTTCTGGCCATTATACTATACCAACTTGACGAACCTGATCTCAAAAATTGTGCTTGTTATAATCATAGTGCCAGTAGCCAACGGGTAAATGACATGCTGTGGCTTGTGATACATACGATTGGTATCTGAAGTGGCCTTCGTTGGGCCGCCCGGTACGTCCCAACTATGGCGCTTGGGGTTCAGTGGAGCCCATGAGAGCCAATATGGGAGCTTACATTCGATGGGCTCTGATTGCCATTCATGTGCAGGCCTCCTGCCTCCGGGGACCCAATTTGACCTCTTCCGAGGTGCAGCAGCTGTGAAGATGGACGAGGAGGAGACCTTCCCCACACAAGTCATGCACAACATCAAGGTCGGCACATGGATCATGCCACCCTCGCTGGTCACATTTCGCTGGATCTCAGAATTAAGAAAGGATAATGAGTTTATGCATGATCCAGCGTACTCTTAGACTTTACTCAATTAGCAAAGATCCACAGCCTGCAGAATTTTTGGGACCCTGTGTGTGCTGCCTTAATATTCCTCAGTCAAAGATTTCCTCAATATGCTGCAGTTTGGTAAGAAGAGCCACCCGGAGTGTGCTCGCTTTTCGCCAGATGGCCAGTGCCTGGTCTCCTCCTCAGTGGATGGCTTCATTGAGGTGAGTCTGCAAGTAGAAGAGTCAGGCTTGGAGAGGCCTGAAAATACAGAGTGATAACATTGCAAATTACTGCTGCAGTAATGTACCCATCTCTTCGAGGTACAGCAGGCCCGTACTCCTCTTCAATTTCGGGCTCTCAATGAGACGCAGGTCTGGGATTACGTAACGGGAAAGCTGAAGAAGGACCTGCAGTATCAAGCCGACGTGAGTCCTTATCTCAGTTTCTAAAGCTGAGGAAATGAATGCCTGACCAAGTCCTCACATCCTCAGAAGCTACATACCTCAGCAGGCCCCACAACTACCTCACTGGCGTCAGCTCTTCTGGTAGCGGACCTGCAGTATCACATGAAGGTGCCTAAGGCTGGCAACAAAGTCACGCCAGCTGTCTTGCTTTGCGTTGTCTGTCCCACAGGACTCCTTCATGATGCACGAGGAGGCTGTGCTGTGCGTAAACTGGAGCAAGGACTCGGAGATGCTCGCGTCCGGCTCTCAGGATGGAAAGATCAAGGTAGCCATACGAACTCACTCATAACGGCATTGTGCAGTGTAGCACGGCAAGTTTTGCGGAGCTTGTGGCCTCAGGACCCAAACAACAGTCTCACAGTGCAGATCCACCAGACCAGCTTCTCCTGACGTATCTCTTTCTCCACTGGGCTTCCTCTTGTAAAATGCACAAAGACTAGCTTCTGCAACCAGAACACTTGCTCAAATCGTATTGCACGAGCCCTTGCCAGGTCTGGCGGCTGAGGACAGGCCAGTGCCTGAGGCGGTTCGAGAATGCGCACTCGCAGGGAGTTACTTCCATCTGCTTCTCTCGGGACAGTTCCCAGCTCCTCTCTGCCTCGTTCGACACCCTTGCCAGGTCGCAAGCCATTCCCTGTGCTGCACACCTGCATCAATACTGCATTGTATCTTGCTTATTCATGACATGAACGTCACAATTGTGATAACCTGAATGATTACATACTCATTCAAGATGGAAGAGAACAAGCAGGTGTCTGTTCCATTGTCTGCCTCTTTGATTCTATCTATGCATGCGAACATGTGGAAGATGCCACTGTGCTTGTCTCATGTCTTGCTTTTACCTCTTTGCTTGCAGAATACACGGCCTCAAGTCGGGCAAGACCCTGAAGGAGTTCCGTGGCCACAGTTCCTATGTGAACGATGCTATTTATACGAGCGACGGCGGGAGAGTTGTCACTGCGTCCAGTGATGGCACTGTAAAGGTAATTTGCCTTTAAGAAAAGGGTTCTCAAGCCAGGTGGTATCGTCCAGCACAATGGCGCCATCTCTTCTTCAATCACTGCCTCTGTTACTGCTTGCGAGTGCCTCATTGCTGATTATTGATTAGGCTAAGCTTGGCTTGCGACCTCCCTAAACCATTTGCATAGTGACAGCTGAGCTACGATTGGATTGGCAGGTCTGGGATGCCAAAAGCGCAGACTGCCTGCAGACCTTAAAGCCCCCACCACCTCTACGGGTAAGGGACAAGGGACTCATGTTATGCCCAAACCCACCTTGAACATCCTATACACCTTAACTCCAGAGCATCACCAACTGTCATTCGCCATTTCATCGTCAATCAACGTCCAGAATGCATGCCAGGCGTTATATCAACGGCACAAAGAAGTAGTGGCTGTGTCGCTTGGGCAGCCACTACTGGGAGTCACTGTATTTGTTGCTCAGATTGTTGATGTCTTGCCAGTAACTTGCAGGGCGGGGATGCTACAGTCAATTCTGTGCATGTGATGCCCAAGAATCTGGACCACATTGTCGTGTGCAGCCGCTCTTCTACCATCTTCGTCATGACACTGCAGGGACAGGTGTTTGTAGGACATTTTGCTGCATTGCTCAAAGTCTTGTGCTCTCCTTCTTGGCCGGTATTGAGCTTGGGTGCAGCGTGCCATGCACTCTCTTGAATAATAACATAGAATATATGCTCTGTTGTAGTATCTACTGTGTGAGCTGCTGTCACAGTTTGCAGCTTGGCGTTGCTTCACCTGGTCACTTCATACCCTTCAGCTAGTACTTCCACACAGGTGGTTAAGAGCTTCTCATCCGGCAAGAGAGAAGGTGGCGATTTTGTGGGGGCGTGCGTGTCACCAAAAGGCGACTGGTTCTACTGTGTAGGAGAAGACAGGTGACACAACTGCGCTAGCTGACCTTCTTTCACCAAGTCTGATGTTATAGCACCACGACTCCTACATTCAGATTGGCGCCTGCATAGTCTGGTCAATATGGATGCCTCTAATGTCTTGCATTGCTTGTGCTTCATGATGCGCAGGAACCTGTATTGCTTTGGCTACCAGTCTGGAAAGCTTGAGCATCTCATGAAGGTAAGCTTTTAATAGCAATCCACTGAGCAGATCCAGTTACATCCTTTGGTTGTGGAAAGTTGCAGCCAAGCCTGGTGCTTGTGAAAGCCAGCTACTTCTGTAAGCTGCATAAATAGGAGCACTGCTGCTACTTTGCTGAAATCTGAATCAGAAATTGCGTGATTTAGATTTTTGTCTGCATCCTCACTCTGGCGGGTGCCCTCACAGATCCACGACAAGGAGGTCATAGGCGTGGCGCACCACCCACACCGGAATGTCCTTGCCTCTTATGGCGAAGATCCAGTCCTCAAGCTTTGGGCCACATAGTGCAAACGTTAGGTTTCTGCCAAGCCTGAGCGCTGCTTGAGCCCATTGGTTACCTGATTCTTAAGAGGAATACACGCTTGCTGAGCAAAATTGATTGAGGCATAATGTCTCACATGCTGTGTTAGGCAGGACAACATAGTCCTCTCACTGACTAATGTGCCATGTAACTGTCTAGTCTCCTGCACTTGGCACTTCCACATGCATGTCATTAGGACACGGGATTACTGAAATTGTGGGTGACCTTTACTTCCTCGACTCGCACTCTTCGAGCTCCATGCAAGGAGTTCCCTCGCGACAGGCCTCTGCCAGCGTGATCCGCTCCTCTCCCACCACGCTCTTCCCTGGCTCTGCAAGACCTTGTCTAGTGGGCTCGTCATTCCATTTGCATCATGGCTGTCTGCATCTCTGCACCTCGCTTGGACAACGAAAACCTTGGCCTTGCCTTGACATCGAGCTCTGCCAGAATGTAAAGCGTCTCTGCGTGACGCAATCAAGCAGCGCCGGTGGCCCAGGCACTGCTCCTCGGCATCCTGCAGACAAGCAAGCAGAGCTAGCCATGAGTGAGGCAGCCATTATACCACCAAGTGCACGTCAGCTATGCTGGCAGCAAGCTGGTACGAATACTACCAACAAAAGCACCATAATGTGCACAGCATTGTGCGTTATATTCTGACTTAAATGCCAAACTCTATCTCTATAAGTTTCTGTCATATTGGAACAATTTCTGCAGCCTCCACAATAGGTACACATCCAAACTACAAGTAGTGTGAAATGGGCACCTCCTTTGCGCTGGCGTCAGGTGCGTAGCAGTCGCCCTTGTCCAGCCGGCCGCACACGGCAGCAGGGTCAGCATATCCGACAAAGTCAAGGGCGCCAATCTCCTGGCCAGGCGCGCAGCTCAGCTCCAGCTCCTCCTCCTCCTCATCACGCGTAACCATGCTCACGCTGAGGCTGTGATTGTGGTCGGCTTTGGTGGCAGAGGATCTGAGCCGCAGGCTCGCGCAGATTGTCTTGGGCGCGCGCTCGACGAGCGAGACCAGTGATGGGTCCCCTCCCATCTCCTCAAAGAGCACCAGCAGGTTATCCTCAGGCCTCAGCCACTCCCGTGGTACGTGGTACCTGTGGACGTAAGCACCTCAGTCTTGCTTGACGACTTCTGCGCATACAAAACTGCAGTGCTGCAGAGCTTGCTTGGCTGCGCTGCATGCATCGAGCACCAAGCCAATATGGGTTTTGAGGTACGAGTTCCTTACCAGCGCTGAGTGGGCTGGCCGCAGCCATGGCGGCACTTGGCAGGATTGTAGGATCCTTGGTAGGGGCATGTGATGTCGCAGGGTGCGCCTGCCGGCTGCGCGATCATGCTCGGCCAGAAGCGGCCGAGCGCGTGTCCATTGACCCACGCGAACCCCTTGCCCATGCTCCCCAGGTCCACTGCTAGAGGTCTGTCGCCCTCGGGCTCGTCAAAATTGACCTGCGTCACAAGCTATGTCATCGCTAGGTGTACGCTGCACACAGCTCTAGGAAGTCAAAAGCTACTGCTTGAGAATTAAACGATTTCCATTGTTCAACAGTTCCGAGGTGTGCGTGTGCACAGGTCAATAGTGCCCATATAAGGGAGGACTGATGACAGGTCATAAATGCAAGGGTTGTCATAAGCTAGAGTGTTTGCTAAGCACTGACTTGTGCTTTTTGAAGTGAAGCAAATGGTCATTACCTTATACCAAGTCAGCGGACGATATGTTGCCAGAGACGAGTGCCAACTTGCACTCCTTGAACGACTGGGCCTGTACAGCTCGAGCTCCTCACCGCTTAAGCCCACCTGCAGGATTTAGCTTGTTCAGGTTAGTTGGTTTACTTCATTTCGTTGTTGGGTTGATTAAATACATGACTAATTTGATTGGATGATTGCTTGCTTAATCGCCACGTTGAATGGGTTGCTTGCTTCCTTGCGTGCTTTAGTTGGTTAGGGACACAGCCTCCTCTGTGTTCTGCATCAACATGGCACCATTTTGCTCGGATGTACAATGCTCCTCTGAAGAGGCCGCCGACATCAGCCTGCAGATTCTTCTAAGTTGGTGAATCCAAAGGTGCACAATATATGTCAAGAGATAGCCACAATGTTGCCAACCTGATGGTGCCAGCATCCTGTAGAGCTGACATCTAGGTCCCCTGTAGGCAGACCTCTGACGATCACGCTTCCACGGATTCCAGCTTCCCAAGTCTCGAAGTGGGCAAAGTAGTTCTGCGATGCAGAGGTTCCAGTCAGTCTGCTCTTTGTCAGACGTGCATAGCTGCCAACTTAAGAGGTCTGTGTGGACATTCGGTGAGCTTGTAATAAATAAATAAATATATATATATATATGTGTAGCAGCATATCTAGCAGGTGTATCTAGCAGGTGTCTAGCAGGTGTCTGCTTGGTCTTCAACCCTCGACTGTAGAAATGTCAGCGAGCTTGAACACATGATCAGCAACGTCAACCTGAGATTCAATCATGCAAGTGCATGCACTCTACCGCAAGTGTTATTCCTCCAGCCTGGTTAATAAGATGCTCAGCTGCAACTGCTGCATCAGTGGCCTGCAAATTGAGTGGTTTAGAGATAGATAAGAGGCTCTGTAGAAGCTCACCCAGAGGCCCACGGTCATGCTGAGGATAGCAATCTCGTTCTTGCCTCCTTTCAGGCTAATGGGGAGAGTAACGATGGCCCCACCTATGGCACTTCCTGTCCCACTCATTGTGCAGCAATTTGTTCATGTGAGGTCCACGCTGCATCTCCAGCATTCACTAAAAAAACTTCCTGCGGATAACCTCTGAATCACCTAGAATAGCAACTCTGTACTCTGTCACCTGGACTGGGCAGTACAAGCGACAAAAATCTGGATATTGCAGTGCACTTGGACAGGTAAGTATTTATTTGGTGGACGTGACCAACTGGGGCAAGAACCTGAAAGATCCCCGTTGATGAAAGCGTGGAGCGCATGACCGACGCTTGTGATCTCCAGGGTCACATTCACAGGCCCGAGCTCCTCAGGAAGCTCCAAGCTACAGCCAGGGAAAGCTTCATAGACATGCATTAGAGAATTTTAAAGTAGACTCGAGGCAACTCCCTAAGTAACGTCTCTTTGTATTTATGCTGATTTTGAAATAATTTCAGCTGCGCCCTGACCATACCTGTGAATGTACCACAAGTAGTCGGTAGAGTCCCGGGTGGTGATAATCTGCTCCAGCGGCAGTGGCGAGGACGTGACATTGCCCCACTGTCCCACTGGCTCCGATGCCCATTTCCAGGCCCAGGCCTTAGAGGCCCTCGGCAGCCTCTGGGTGCTTGAAGTGGTGATAGCACGCAAGACCTTCCCCCTCCAGTTGTCCACAACGGCAGCTCCACTATGTCTTGAGCCTTCTGTGTCGACGGCAGGAGTCCAACCCATCAACGTTGTCTGGTTCTTCACCTGCATTGCAAAGTCTGGCTTTGTGGGTTGCGATGCTGTGATGAGGGTAGGCAAGAATAGCGAAGATATTTTGAGGAATACATAATGCTATGATGCTGGCAACGAGCTCCTCAAGCAGGCATACATCTTGCGCCGCTGCTGCAGTGGCACTGATGCGAAGGAGGCCTTACATGAGCGGTGTTGAAGGCTACGTTCCTGCAATCGGGCAGAATGCTGACAGACCACTCTGGCAAGAGATATTCTCGTCCTCTGAAGACAACCGTCTCCGACGAGCCCCCAAAGTTTGAAAGGAATGCCACACATGGCGTTGAGTGCGTTGTATATCCCGAGAATGCGTCTAGGAGTTGCCCATACAGATGTACCTGACAAAGTATGAGGTCCAATGTTACTGATATGGTCAGGATTGTTACAACAACTTCGGTAAGGGCTCACATGCTTGAGTATATCTGGAAGAAATTATTGGCAGCCAGATTTTGGCAATTGAGTTGCCAGCCATGTACCAGGTAAGCAAACAAGGACAATGATACGGCACGGCTTATGTGACTAACTGAATTAGACAAGCAACCTCTTGTGCTTCCCCCAGCATGGCTTGCAAGGGCTCCTCTGACATGGTGAGTGCGTCCTCGCAGTCTTGAATCACCCGATGCAGAGCAGCAAGATGACTATACGTAGGCTCCTTTGGCAAACCTGCATGCAGTATGTCATCTTGCCAACTGTGTGCACGTCCTTTGCTGCTGGCTCAATTTACGACACATTGTAAACCATCAAGGCAACACATGCATGAAAGTCTTCTCCCGTACCGAACTCGTCTAGTGGTGCGCTGTAGTCATATGATGTTGTCAGGTAAGGGCCTCCTGTGTAGCGTCCGAAAGTGGTGCCTCCGTGGTACTGTTTTGCCAAGCAGGAGAGGCAAGGGGCGAATAGGAGAATGCCACACCGAAGTAGCTGTGATACAAGCAGCTGCAGCTGCAATCATGAATGTTTCATGCTAATAGTTTTGAAACAAACCATGTAATAGGCGATGTAGGAGCCTCCACGGGCAAACCATCGGGCAGTGGCGAATGCGAGGTCTTCTGTGGGGCGGTCTGGGAGTGATTGGCCCCAAGCTACAAACCTTGCAACACAGCCGACAGGGATACAAATCGCTGTAATCTCAATGGAACTCTATTCTGCAACCCAGTATAGTAATGCAGTGGATGTGAGAGTGCCCATGACAGCCACAGTTGCTCGATGCAAGTGTGTACCAGCCACTCCAGCTTTCTGTGAAAAGATTCGGCTTGGACCAAGCGTTGGACCTCCAGCCATCGCAATAGAAACCGTTGCACGTGTTGATCTACCACAAACAACATGTTCAATTCCGGTGTAAGTTGGAGCACATAGTGTCTTGTAAGCAGATCACAGTCTTAGGCTAATTTGTGCTACAGGCATGGGCAATATGCTCCTCATGTTCTACAAGCTTGCTTAAGAGTAACTCAGATCTGATGCTGGAGCATTAAGTGGATGGCACGAATACAACTATCTGTCTACGCAACCAATGACTTTTGGATCAAGTTGCATCGAAAGCTGTGGCCTGGTGTCCTGATTGTACTCAAGATGTCAGGAGTGCAATACCAACAGTGCATTCCCTAAGGCAAAGGAGTGAGACTCCATAGTAGACCCCAACTTGTACCTTACACCCTTCCTAGGAGTACCCATTGCAATGACAAACTTAACATACTCTCGTGTGGAGAAGGTGCTGAGAGACTTTCCTCTTACCACATCCTTTGGAGCATCAGGCTGAGCGCACATCATCCATGGCGTGCGTGTATCCAGGCTGAGCGCCATCTCTGCAGCCCACCTCGCATATATTGCACCTCCTGGTCCAAAGTCAGCCTCCACATTACCATACTCGTTCTCCACCTGCACCCCATCTACAACAGCATCTCACTTTGCACTTGTTTGACTTTCTCCCCATTATGCTACTTGATGGCAGCAGCTTAATAATACGTGTTGTAAATCTCAAGGTGGTGGCAACTCAAGTAACACAACTGAGGATCACTTGGCACTACTGCAAGTCGGTAGCAAGCCATATAAATGGAAACTCAAAGCCGCAACTTGTGTGACTATAATGACGCAAGTCATGCCAGTGGATGCTGCACATAAGCACCTGAGTAAGTATGATGGGGCCACCTTGCCAGGAGAAAAGCTTGTGGTGCTTTAGCTTCCTAACGACGTACTTCATATATCGCAGCATCTCCGCCTGAGTAATCAGAGCAACAGAGCGCAGGACCACTTAGAGAGGCAAGTGCTCAAAGTCATGGGGCCACGGCTATTGTCTAGTGGCACACAGTCTGGCCTTCCCAAGCATGTTAGCTCTGCACTTCACAACAGAGTTCATTAACTAGTCAAACATGGAGCTGCGCTTTGTGCTGCAATACTTGGACCAGCAAACGCATGTCACTCGTCCTTGATTGATACCTTGAAGGGCTCGTTGTCAGTGCGAAACTGCATGCCAGGAATGTCCCTGAGCCAGAAGGGCAGCCCGCTGCATCGCACAGGTGGGGCCAACTGCTGTAAGTGTGAGGGTAGCATCAACAGCAAGCCAGCAGGTGAGAGTCTCTGGACTTCTATGAAAAATTTGAACCTTGTTCATATGATCGTGACTTGTGAACTATATACTTGTCCTTGATTGTGCACTGCGACCCTACTTGTGCACGTCAGGGGTGGTTGCCAACTTTGCCCCAACAAAACATGCAGGCCTCCAAGCATTGTTACCATTACACAACAAAATTATGCATTTTCAATTGCACAAAACCCTGCCTCACCCATAGTTCCACTCAGCACAGGCGTAGGGCCCAATCCTCAGGTTGACAACAAAGCCGTAGTCAGCCGCCAGCTCGAGGAAGCGCACTACGTCAAGGCGCCCGCTGAAGTCGTACTGGCCACCACACAACGGCCAATTGGATTGTTGAAGTTTGATTCGCAATCACGGAATTGTCCACCAAGACCCAAGTGCTCAAAATTGGAGTCGGCAAGTGATTCATTATCACCGGGATCGTCAACCGACATTGAAGTGCTCAGAATTGGGCTTGGCAAACGACTGCCTCGTTGAGAGAACAACAACAACCTGGCAAATTGCCACAGGTGCAGCGAGCGCGCTGTGGCCGGGCTTACCTCGCCGCGGCGGGGCTCGTGCGCGTTCCAGAACATGTACGTCTGGATGGCGTTGATGCCGCCGGCCCGGGCCCTGGCGAAGAGGCGCGGCCACATCTGCAGGGTCGAGTACACGGTCAGCCTGAATGTAGGGGTTAGGACTCAGGGTTAGGATATAAAGTCAGGGTTCAGGAGTTAAAGGTCGTTGGCCAGCGGCTGTCGTCCCAAAGCAGACGCCGCCGAAGGCGCTCACGGCCTGAAGAGGGACCAGCGGCCTTTCGTTAAGCTACAGAAATACATCAGAGCTTCTTCATGGCGGCCATGCCTGCGGCGTGCTCCTGGCGTAGTGGACGACGCCGGCGACGAGGATGCGGCGCTCGCCGCCGATGAGCAGCGCCCGGTGGTCGAAGCTCGCATTCGCCGTCGCCGCCGCCGCCGCCGCCGCCGCCGCCGGCAAGGCGAGCAGGACCGCCACGGCCGCGGCCGCGGCCGCCGCCGCCGTCGGCCGGGCGGGCGCCATTGCCGTTCGGCAGTGAGCGCCGCTAGCAACTGGCAGCACGAGGACCATGGAGTTGGCACGACATAGCCAAGCAACTGTGGCAACTGCAGGCGTGCTGCTCAACAAAGGGATAATGAGCACCCAGTGGCCATTTAATCGCTGTGTGCTTTAGCGCTTTAATGGCCCTTTCGGGCTTCGTTCATTCTTCTTCCTGCGCTGGGCCTATCAAAGCCATCGCCCTCTACTGCCAGATTCTTACGTTGCATCAACGCAGCGTGGTGTGGCAAAGACGAGCTTCTGAACCCGAAGGCCCCTGCAACGGCTGGAGTTAAAATAATGACGAGAATGCAGACCCAAAAGTGGCCTCGCACTCGAAGGGGCCACGGGAGCTGCAGTTTTGCAATGGCGTGCCGGGCCAGCCCATCGTGCGGCGCTGAGGTCCTGCAACGATCTCTCCATATCGTCGCTATAATGTGCATACTAACACGGAGTATCCCAGTTGCAATCGCCGCCCAAAGGAATGTAAGCATGCGCATCTAAAAGCGGTGTGAATTACGGACCCGCTGACAGCAGGACTACGGAGTGTATGGAGGGCAGATTTTGGGCGACCGGAAGATACGCTGTGCTCAGTGGCACGAAGGAAGACCGTTTTGGGGCGTGCAACGAGCAGCCCGCATTCTACAAATTAGAACCAATTTGACTTCTCGTAGTCGCGAAAGCCCCGGAGATAGTTCTCCATGGTCTCCCGAGTCTTGTCCCACTGCATCTCCTGGAGCACGTCGTCCGGGGTCTTCCGCTCCTCCTGGACCATCCCGCTCACGATCACGCCAGCTTGACCGTCACCTCAACTGGCACCAGCTTGCGAAGGCCACACTAGCAGCTCCTATGAGCACAAGCTTTTTACCGGCACTCCAGGGATACGTTCAGTTGTTACGCAGTTGCCTGACCTGTGGAATGATTTTGAAGCTTGTCCCGTCGTCCCGCACCACAAGTACCTCGTCCAAGCGGTCCCGCTTGCGGCCCTGTGGCAAGGCCAACTGCAGACAAGGACATGCAGTCGGGTGTTACTTGCAACTTCAAACCCACTAGGCAAGAAGATGGTCTTCGTACACTTTTTGGCGGGAGAGTTGAAGCCTGCAGGCCTCTGTTATGCTGACACACTGTGATTGGAGGGAGGAAGCTCAGGGGACGCACCTCCACAGGAGCCCTATGGATAGACTTGGTCTTGGAGTCGAGAACGTAGATCTCGTCAAAGTCCAGCATGAAGTTGTCGGCTTCAGCACGCCGGTTGCCATAGTGCCGGATGAGGAATGCCTGGAGCCAAGAGCCAATCGATTCATTAACCTTGCAGTGGAAAGCGTCCATCATGAGGTGCCAGAACACTTGAGAGCTGCCAGACGAGCTTAATGGAAAATTGAGCTTGTTGGAATGAATATTGGAAAGCTGGAGCTTGCTGTGGAGCATGCTTGGTCGAGTTTCATAGTGCCCTGGGACATACAGATGCGATGTAAGTTTGTATGACCTGACAAGAGTCAGTGTGGCGGCCATACCTTCATGGCCTGCCTCTCTTCCTTGGCATATGGCGCGCGCGGTGAGTCGAGGGGCGGCAGCGTCGTGACAATCACATCCCACTCGCTCTTGGTGCAACGTACCGGCTGCCACCACAGAGGTGCGCGCCAAGAATGGAAGGACAACTCAGCCGCCGTCAGCTCCTTGCCAATGTGTAGGTCATGACCGTGAGTCCAAGACCTTATTCCTGACAACATGAGCCAGAGTTTCAGCAACACCCCAGCCGGGCAGAAAGCAAATTGCTGCAGGTCGTCATAGGGCATGAGGTGGACGAGCGTGACTGAGAAGCATGACTTTCTATGGTATTGACACTTGGAGGCACTTGATCCACACGATTCTGAGCATCATACCCAGCCCAGACTGCCACACGTCAAGTGGCGCCCGCCAGCCTAGCAGTGTGATGTGCACAGCACCAAAATTCTATATGCCAAGCTTGCTTTGTATGCCGATGTGCCAGAGCAGAGCACCACGGGAGGAAGGGGGAAGAGAGAGGGACCAGGTGGAGCTGCCAGACTTGTGCACCTTCTTTGGCATGTTGCCCTGAACGCGCGGCACGGCGTACACATCCGAATCAGGCGCACTCACGTACATCTGCAGCAGGGGCAGGCGGGAGGGAGCACAAGTCAGTGATGGTCACCGGCTTCAGCAGGAGCATCGCCGGATAGCCCTGCTACTCCCAGCCAAGCCGCGATGTTGCAAGGCCGACGACAAGAAGCTCAAAGCAAGCAAAGCCGCCAATGCCAAGGCCTTCATCCCCTGCAACAAGCCGCCATATTCTGAAGCTATGACTTTCACAGTCTGACATGTCGGATCGACTCAATACATGTATTGTGACTGGAAGTTTCTGATGGGTTCCAGGATCTGATGACCCAAGTGCAAGCAGCGAGGGCCCAGGATTACTGGGAGGCTCTCAGCCCGAGAGTTGTTTCACTGGTAAGAGCAGTAGCGGTGACTGAAGCCGACAGGGTTTAGGTTTCTGGACACGGGTTTGAGTCTTTGACTAGCCTACCGGACTTGTGATTGGGTCTGAGTCACTGGTCAGTGTGCCCAGTGTTCCTAATGCAATCGGGAGGTGGACATCTAATCAGATTGGGGGGTTGAGACAATATTATAAGCCCTAGAGAGTCATGTAATTTGCCTCAATTTGTTGGTAACCATGTACGGATCTATAATGGGGGCAAGGCTCTCGTCACCTCGCGGAAGTCGTAGAGGTCGCCGTCGGGGTCCGGCACGGCGCGCACGAAGAAGTCGCAGGCGTGGAGGCGGACGCGGTGGAAGTCCTCCTCGGCGATGCGGTGGTCCACCGGCCGCTCCTCCTGCCACTCGTCGGCGCCGCGGGCGCCGCCGCCGCCGCCGCCGGTGTCGTTGCCGCCGGCGG
>WELB01000077.1:383133-409688 GCA_009602725.1 Spirogloea muscicola | reverse complement strand
GGCCGCCACCGGCTGCGCGGTGACATCAACGTGCTCCTGCTCGGGGACCCGGGCACGGCCAAGAGCCAGTTCCTCAAGTACGTCGAGAAGGCGGCGGCGCGCGCGGTGTACACGACCGGCAAGGGCGCGTCGGCGGTCGGCCTCACCGCCGCGGTGCACCGCGACCCGGCGACGCGCGAGTGGACGCTCGAGGGCGGCGCGCTCGTGCTCGCCGACCGCGGCACCTGCCTCATCGACGAGTTTGACAAGATGAACGACCAGGACCGGTAATTATCATACAATTACAGTCAACTGATTATGATAGATAGCTTAGCAGCTACGGCCACCTAAGCAAGTCTGCCACTGTGCCACATAAGCAGCTAGCTATTCAATACATTAGTTGAGTGCTTATGTACTTGATGTTCTAATTCAGATGTGTAAGTATTGGCAATGCAGCGTGTCGATTCACGAGGCAATGGAGCAGCAGAGCATCAGCATCTCCAAGGCCGGCATCGTGACGTCACTGCAGGCGCGCTGCTCCGTGATCGCCGCCGCCAACCCCGTCGGCGGCCGGTGCGCCCACCACCATCACTGGCCCTTGGCAGCCCATTAGCCTGCACTTATCCGCTGCATTAGCACTAACTGCAAGCTCGGCCTGCCACTGGCGCAGCTACAACTCGAGCAAGACGTTCGGGCAGAACGTGGAGCTCACGGAGCCCATCCTGTCGCGCTTTGACGTCCTCCTGGTGATCAAGGTGCGCCTCCTAAACACTGTCCTGCCCAGCTAACCACATCCACTTCACAAGTATAACCGCTTCAGTGGTCTACCTCTTCCTCGCTCCCCCCTCCCTCCTCCCTCTCTCCATTACTGCCTCTCTTCCGCCCCTCCCTGACTACCTCCCTCCTCTCTCTTGCTGTCTTTTTGTCTGTCAATGTCTGTCTGTCCGTCTGTCTTCTACTTCCATACGTGAGGCTGCTCAGCAGCCAACACCATTCAACACCATTCCTTGAATAAGGGTATCATGGCTAAGGGTATCATGGCTAAGGCTTTGTCACTGGACGCCCACACAGGACATTGTCGACCCAGTCCTGGACGAGATGCTGGCGCGCTTCGTTGTCGGCAGCCATCACAAGTCGCACCCTTCGAACCGCGCCGCCCCTAGCGAGGACGCCTTGCCCGCCACCACGGGCACTGACGAGGAGGCCCTACCACAGGATATGCTGCGCAAGTACATTGCTTACGCGCGACAGAGCGTCTTCCCAAAGCTCCAGGACACGGACCTCGACAAGATGGCGATTGTGTATGCTGACCTGCGCCGCGAGTCCATGGTACGGCTCTAATCGCAGACTTTACCCTCCATCTTGTCTGAGCTCATCTATAATGAGTAAGCTAAACTCACGATGACCTCGACAAAAATTCAGTTGACCTCCGCCATGCCCATGCCGTTGCTGGCGTCCCTTTACAAACGAGCTCCGCACTGAGGACCCATTTGGCCACCGGGGCTGACAATGCCAGCAGCACCTCCTCATCTCGCTGGGGCGTCTGTCGTCATGGGTTTGCAGCATGGGCAGGGCGTGCCAATGGCGGTGCGGCACATCGAGTCGATGATACGCATGGCGGAGGCGCACGCTCGCATGCACCTGCGGCCGTACGTCGCGCCCGAGGACGTGGACGCTGCCATCCGCGTGCTCCTCAACTCCTTCATCTCTACGCAAAAGTACGGCGTCCAGAAGGCGCTCCAGAAGGTGAGGCGGGATGCCGCAGACGACGGGACCGCATAAGCCACGAGCCCAGGCCATGCTAAGTCCAGCTGGAGTCTGATCGATTGATGCGTGCCTGAGGTGTGTTCGTGGCTTGGCTGTCTGCGCAGAGCTTCAGGAAGTTCATGGTGCACAAGCGCGACTTTGAGGAGCTACTGTTGCAGCTGCTCCACCAGCTCATGCGTGAGGCGGCGCGCTTCGCGCAGCTCTCAGGCCGGCCCAATGCACGCGCCGAGGTCCGCCTCGATGATCTGCAGGCGAGGGTGAGTGCCGTGCCTGCTGCCTGCCAAGCTGAGCCCTTGAGTTCTACATCCCAACGACCATCCCAAAAACCGCAACGATCATAATACAATTATAACCATTACACCAGTGCCTTGAAATCTTAGTCTATCCTGAACCTAAATTGAAGGACTTTCAGCTTTGACCCAAAGCTTGACCCCAACTCCAATCAGAAAGATGCCGCTTTTGTTGACTAATGCGCATCCATCGGCGACTTGGCGGCAAGCCTCTCATGCCAAACTGTGCCTCTCCTGACGGTCAAGCGCAAGCCTCTCACCACCCTGTCCAAGCGCCACGGCCCGTGCCTAGTGGGCACTGTTATACTCTATCGCCTGTGCCGCATGTCAGCCAGTGTGTGGCTGCAAGCCAGGCTCCGCCTTGACGCTGGCATCGGCTCCATGGCAGGCAAGGGAATACAACATCACGGACCTGGAACCATTCCTACGAAGCCGGGCCTTCTCGACCAACAAATTTGCTGTGGATCCTGCGCACAGAATCATCGTGCGGGCCGTCTCTTGAAGAGAGGCAGAGCTGAACGAAGATCAGAAGCTGGGGGATCGCCCACAGCAGTCTCGACAGCATCCTCCGGGGAATGCCCACCCCTCTTTGAGCTGAAATTGGCAAGGCACATGTGCTCTATCGTTCAGCTCGTACAAGCGAAGCGGAGCATCGCATGAGGCCTACTTTGCCGGCAGTGTGCTTGTGTGCCGTATTGCAGCTTGTGGCTGACTGTGCGATGCGTCTGCATGCGAAGGCTTAATGAATATTGTGTGAGAAGTAGCTGTGGCTCAATGTCTGCCTCAGGCGTTGAGCTTCTCGAGCAGTATTCTGTTGAGGGCCGTGGGGTTGGCGCGACCCCCTGTGGCCTTCATGACCTGGAATCAAAAACATCAATGCAATGCCTCATTAAGGTTGTCATCATGTAAAGTCCCCTATTCAAGCATGCCATGATCTGTGTGTATTCATTTCTACCCAACATTGAAATGAGTAGATTGCATTTGGCACCTATGTGTGACAACACTGAGCATACTAGGGGCCAAGAACATTAGCCACTGGTGCTGTCTACATTTGCCAGCTCGAGTACAAGAGTACGGCTCTGAAGTACAAGACTTGGCACTGGGCTCAGATTTCATCATTGGAACCCCATGCACGATAGAAGCAGAGGCCGCAAGCGAAAGCGGTGGTGGGGTGCACCTGGCCGGCAAAGAATCCCTGCAGCTTGGTCTTGCCGGAGCGGTACTTAGCCAGTGCATCAGGGTTGGCAGCAATGACACCGTCGACGATCTTCTGCAGCTCTCCCTCGTCTGACATCTGCCAAGCCGACAAGTAATGGCAAATGGGCGACGTCAGTCAGTAACTCTAGGTGCTGTCAGCAGAAGCATGGGCAGCAGAAGCAAGCAAGGCATCAGGCGCCCCTCCTCGGTGAACCCACCAGGAATTTTAGTGTTAGCAGGTAGGTACGTCAGGGATCTATGTAATGTGCAATAGTGCCATTGAGGTCTGCGGATTGCCCGCAAGCCATCCAGTGCAACTCAGCAAAAGGACCTCGGAGAATGACATGCTGGGTGGGTTTTCTTGCTTCGCGCAGTCAATATGTGAAGATCAAGATAATGAGTGTCTATATTATACAATATGTGCAGTAACGGACCTGGATTAGCCCCCTGCTCTCAACGACCTGCTTGGGGCTGCCACCATCCTTCAGCAGCTCCGGCAGGATCTGCCACCACCAGCTCACGGACACATGAGGGTCACAGACAAGAGCAGCTTCGCATCTGCTACAGCTGTCCAGCAGCTGCACAACAGCAGGGGGATGCTGTTGCCTGGCACACAGCTGCGCAGCCAGAGGAGTGCACGTGCATTCAGAGCACCAGGCATCCCTGTGTGTCGTCTCACCTCCTTTCCAATTTTGCCGCTGATGACGCCGCTCTTGATCAGACCGATGAGCTCTGCCAGCATCGCCGGCGGCAGCTTGACGTCGCGCACGCCGAGCTTCTCGGCCTTGAGGTACGCCGTGATGTCGCCCATGAGCCAGTTCGCCGCAGCCTTCGCATCGACGCCGTGGGACAGCACTTCGTCAAAGTAGTCAGCAAACTGCACAAGGCGGCAGTCGATGAGGGAGACTGAGTCCTCTTTATGACACACGCAGTCGTGACCGCCAACCCAAGGCCTCAGTTAGTGTGGCATCCCATTGCTGACCATGCCAGCAGCATCAGAGTATTGCATCAGTCATCAAGGGGCCTTGACTGTGCACAAAGACTGCATTATGGTGCAACTTGAGGCCACAATGCTGGTGTCAAAGTAGACTTGAGCACCCATGAGGCACTTGATCTCACTTGCTTGTCGTCGGCAAGAACAATCACATCCTGCATGCTCAAGCCCATGCCCTGGAATCGCCGCCGCTTGGCCTCCGGCAACTCTGGAAGCTGCTGCTGCAGCCGATCCAACAAGGCGGCTGAGAGGACGAGCTCCGGCAGGTCCGGCTCTGGGAAATAGCGGTAGTCGGCCAGGCCTTCCTTGACACGCATCGTGACTGTGCGCTGGACGCAGGGCAAAAGCAACTCAGCTTCAGAACAGCAGGCACAACTTGGACACGACTTGCGACGTGCTTGGACTGTGTCACGGACATTGCCCGCGAGATGACAGTGCTGGACAGTACACTGGCCAAGAAGAGCACCGTGGCATTGGCAAACATGAGAGATGCAGCAGACCTGGGCGCCCTCCTCCCATAGGCGCGTCTCCTGCACAATCTCATGGCCACGCCCGTCCCAGTGTAATTGCGTCTGCCGCGTGACCTCATACTCGATGGCCCGCTGCATCGCTGAGAACGAGTTCATGTTCTTGATCTCCACCTGAAGCCCACGTGCAGCAGTGAGAGCTCAGTAATGAGCATCCTTGGTTGGCTCGACGAAGTCAGAGTCGGTCGCAATGCAGGCAGGTGCATAGCACATGAAAATTGAAGGCCTACAGAACAAGTCTGAGAAGTGAAACCAGGGTACAGCAACTAGCACAGGGTACACGGCCTTGGGTTGACATCAAGGGTTTTAAGGTCCGGCGGTTTATCTTGATCACACGCACTTTGGTGCCAAGTTTCTCTGCGCCCTGAGGGCGCACAGAAACATTCACGTCGCAGCGCATCGAGCCCTCAGCCATGTTGCCGTTGCCGGCACCGAGGTAGCGCACCAGCCGCTGGATCTCGGCACCGTACTCGGCGGCGTCCAGCCCCGACCGCATGTCTGGCTCCGATACGATCTCCAAGAGGGGCACCCCTGCCCTGTTCAGGTCCACCTGAGGCAAATCCCACATCTATCAATCATTCAGAATCCAAGTAGTATGTTTTTTTCATAAACAGCTGCTTTTGCTTAAATGAGAATACTTACTAGAGCTGACTGAGTATATCACGAGCAGTGGGCTACCTGAGAGTGAGTTGACCCTGATAGTGCTCCCTCGCCGCCAGCGTGCACAAGCTTGCCGGCGTCCTCCTCGATGTGTGCACGGGTGATGCCAAAGCGCCGGTGGCCACCGCCCGCCTCGACCGGCAAGTCAACGTCCACGTAGCCGCCGAATGCCACGGGAACGTCAAACTGCGAGATCTGGTATCCTTTCGGTAGGTCCGGGTAGAAGTACTGCTTTCTGTCAAACTTGGATCGCAGTGCAATCTTGCAGTTCAGGGCCAGCCCGACCTGCAAAATAGTATTCCAAGAATGAGGAGAATCCCATCTCAAGCCCTTATCAATGCTGAACATGAAGGTACGTGCATGTTGGCAGTGTGTTGTTTAAGAGCTACCTACTTTGACGGCAGCCTCCACGACGCACTCGTTGAGGACTGGGAGGGTGCCAGGGAGGCCCATGCAGACAGGGCACACGTTCGTATTTGGCTCCGCGCCATATTGGGAGGCGCAGCTGCAAAATGCCTTGGTCGTGGTGCCTAGCTGCACGTGTGTCTCAATTCCAATTACGGCCTCAAACTCTGCGCCTCCGCGCTCCATTGCCTGAACGTGTGCAACAGCAAGCACTGAGCGGTTGTCATGTCATGCTGCCAGTGTCGGACCCACTTGCGAGTCATTGTACTAGTTATTGTATTCAGGGGTTGAGTAGCTAGATGATGAAGCTGAGATTTACTGCGATGGCGCAGTGTGGCCATTACAGTGATGACAACTGCTGTTACGATGAGCTGGTCAATCACCTAAGTCGTTAGTTCTTGCTATCTCTTGGCAATGTGATCTATGTGGTACTGTCATCGTCTGCAACTAAGCTGTGAGCCTCCATCAGCCTCGGCACCGTCTTTGCCACGGCCAGCACCTGCTTGAGAGCAGGTGCAGCAACCTCTGTGGAGACCGCCGCCCGTGCACCCACTGAGGCAGGCTGTCTTGTCATTAGTAACCCACTTGAAAGCTTGTGGCCATGGCGCCCGCCAGCCAGTCTGAAGCACAGTGCCGATTTGTGTCATGTAATGAGCAATCTGGGCTGGCAATCAGCACATAGCAGGTGTCAATCTACTGATTGTTTGGGCTCGGTGCCAATGATTTTCCTGGAACTTTGAGCCCCAATGAGCAGAATGGCAATAACCGCCAGTACACTGCTAAGTAACAGGAGCTGACCTGCGCCTGGAGCAGGCGGCGCCGCCAGCAGCTCTCGTCCACGGGTGCTCGCTGAAGAGATGATCGCACGCGCTCTGCGGCAGCCGCAGGAAGTGCGCCGCAGCTGCGCAGGCCCGCCAAGACTGCCGAGCTGTCAGAGGCAACGCACCATGCTGTGAGTCTCGCGACGCCTGGTCATGGAAGCCATTACCATAAACCCAGAACCTTGTCCAGACACCGACAGCGACGACGGTGGCAGCAAGCTAGACTGGCCGACGAGCTGCACAAGCTCCACAACGACCAGCGACAGCGACGTGAAGGCACAGCTTACTTCCGGCGGCCACGGTGAGCCGCCCCAGCGCGGCCCCGGGGCTCAGGAGCGCCGCGCCGGCCGTGGCCATGGCGGCCAAGGCCCCAGCGCCGCAACGACGCAGTGCTGGCTGCCCAATTCTGCTGCCACCACGGCGCCACTTGCCGGCTGTCGAGCGCCTTCTCACGTTCAAAGCTGCGCTGCAGCTGCAGCTCTGCGACGGCGGCTCGGGCTCGCGGGCTCAGAGGAGCCCGCGAGCTCGAGGCCTTCTGCCTGCCTCGCCTGCTCGCTCGGCAGCGTCTAACTTCCGCAGAGCCAGAGCTTGAGGCCACTCGCCGCCGCAGTCGTTGTCGCCGTCGTCGTCCTTGGAATTTCGAAGCGGGACATCCTCACCTAGTCGTGATGGTCTATAAGCTTGGACGCACCGCGCTCAGTCCGCGTAGACTTAGAGGCGCGTTGGGGTTGACACTGGCTGACAACGTCCATTGTGTTCATTTGGCTGCAGCCTCTGGCTATGGCCCGATAACCAGAGACTAGTTGCTTTGATCTGCGCCTGCTCACCAGGGTATGACGAGCACCCAGTGGCCCGTTGAGTCGCTGCGTGCTTTTCTGGCCCTTTCGAAGTGTGCCCATTCCTTTTCTGGGCTGGCCAATCACAACCACTGCCCTCTACTGAATAGTCTCTCTCTCTCTCTCAAGATAGAGTATAAGACGCTTCCAGTAGAGTGCGATGGCTGTGAGATAGATAGGAAGGAAAGAGAGGCCAGCCTAGAACAAGAAGGATACGTCGCTAGCGCATGCCCAGAGCTAAGGTTGCTTCGCAGCCATGTCAGTCCTGAGATGTCACTGCGTACGATAGCCACAGGGATGCCAAGAGCCATCGCTGTGCACTAATGCGACCGAGCTCGAGCTGCAGCAGCCTGGCTCTTGGAAAAGGTTGCTTGAGAAATATTTGCCATCAAAGCCTTTGTGGCTTTGCGTGCTCATGGAGCTTGTATCAATGATATGTGCAGTCATGCCAGCAAAACTCTTCGGAAACCCCAGCAGAAGTCTCATGTGTTCCATACTGTACCCAACAACAGCACACAAGCCTCTCACCTAGGATTTCCAACGAGCTACTGGCATACATAGGGCCACCCACCATGACCTGGTAGGCACACGCCGGTAGACAGGCGGTGCCATGCCAACAGCAACGTAAGGGATTGGAGAAGGCTGAGATACAAAGTTCAGCTGGCAGCAAAGAAGGGCTCAAAAGGCTGTGATAAAATGTGAGCTCTTCCAAGGCTGTGAAATGGTCTTGAAACACCACTCATGAAGCAAAGCACAGCATGATTTCAACATGGGCCATCGTTACCAAGCGCGCCAACATACTTCAGCTGCAAACTTCCTTTGGGCGTTACTCATTGATCCCAGCCGCAAGAGCAGGCATGTTTACCATAACATACTGACTGGTACATTGGCAAGCCCTAGCTGCTCAGACTCTTTGCTTGACCGCTGGCTCTCGAGTTACCCATAACAGCAGCAAATCAGGAGCTCATGGATATCTTGCTGCAAGAGCACGTCAACTCAACTAGTGGCTGGTCAATAAGTAAGTAATGCAGCGTAAACCTTCAAGAGCTTTGATCGCCGCCTCCTGCTGCTGCTCAGATCCCCAAGAAGTACTGAAGGCGGCGCAGCATCTCCTCCTCCACATCGCGCTGGCGAACGTCCACCGGTTGCCGCATATCTCGCTCCCAGCGTGCGCGACGATTGCTGTACAGGAGGTACAGATCGCGCGCTTCCCTCATCCTGCCGCTGCTGCCTGCCAGGGCAAAGAAGGTGAGTATTAATATGACTGCGAGCCAAAGGAGGAGAACTCTGTAAGCCTGCATGGTGACCACTGCATCAGCATTGTCTATGTCCCTCGAACTCAGTCTCACAGACACAATAGCACACAGGTCGGCATGGGCCCAACTCAGGATCACTGCACTAGTCGCACTTCACTTTTGCAAGCACAAGTCACCTTTAACGACGTTGATGGGGTAAGAGGCAGCTACAAATTCAGTGGCATTGACGATTGATATCTGCTGATGTTGCGATCCCAACCGCCAATCAACGAAGAAATATCAAGCTTTCAGCAGATTGTCACCTAGACCACGGGCCGTGGGGCTCGGGTGAAGGGCCAGAGCCACCGCCAGGCGGCCCATGTCGTCGGCAGCGAGCTCCAGCTGGCCCCTCTGCAGCGATGCCTGGGCCTGCGTCAGCAGGCTGGCAGCCACCGCCTCGGTCACGGACGTGAGTGTGGAGTCGGCATCGGCCTGCGGCAGCGCCAGGGCCCGCCGCAGCACGCCCAGCATCTGCAGGCCGTCCAACGCCGTGTACGATGGCGGTGCTGCGGGTTGCAATGGAGCAGGACCACCCTCAGTAAACAATGTGCTCGATTATGGTAACTTCGCCACCACCCTTCTCATCAACTTCCAGGTCATTGCATACACTTGCAGAATTCACAGGACAAGCGGGACACAAGAATATGCAGCATATCATGGACAACAGAGCAAGATGCCAGTCCTACAGGTATTTGTTCTTAGCCTTGCCTGAAGACTTGTCAGGAGCAGGCTCCAGGGCCGCTTGCACTGCGCGCCGGAAGAGCAGCAGCTTCTCTCTGGCATCCAGGCTTGTGACCTGCGCCACCGGCCACCGTGAGGAGTGACGCTGCTGGCATCACAGTGACTAGGGCCCTTGCCCAAAGTGTATCGCAGGCAGCGGCTCTTGTGCATGAGATTCAACAGAAGTAAGCGCCAACTTATATGAAGCTTATGCTGACAGCCTGAGGTACGATATCTAGCTTCTGGGGAGATGAAATGTGGGCTTTATAATTACTTTTAAACTTCTGCATGCCTAGCACCAAGTGCATTGTCCCCAGGAGACTAGATGCCTAGCGTTTGAAGTTCCACTCCAATTTACAAGTAAGGGTCAAGGTTGGATGTCAGCATTCAGGCACGAGAGCATTGAGAACGTTGGAGCTCGAGTATTAGGTGAAGGAGGAAGGATAGAGCAGAGGTGGCAAGGACAATGAGGCGAGGGACTTAAAGGAGGAGCCCAGCAGCCGAGGAGGGAGGACAGGAAAGTGAGTTAGTGCCGAGGAGGACACCTGCGAGGCCCGGAGGTTTGTGCATAGCGCCACGAGGTCACGAATGTCAGCCGCAGAGATGTCCCCACCCCGGTTTCTGGCAGAGTCGCATCCATGCAGGGCTCGTTAGCTCTCGTTAGCCGGGGCCGCAAGTACACATGCTTCCAAAGTAGGCGGAAGTGCAGGAAGAATGAGGGTATACCGCTTGTCGAGGAGCTTGCGAGACACGGTCCCAATCTTCTGCGCAGCGACTGCATCCTCCACGCGTGCACCCTCCTCCTCTGACAAACCCAGTGCCCGCCGCTGGGCCGCTGTGCATGCACAACGACCCAATGCAAAACGAACTGGGAACAGTTAGGTGCCTCGCATCAGCACCATTGTAAGGGGCTAGTGTTTGTCACTTGTTACCGGGCACTTGGTTGCATGATATAATAGCAGTGATACAGTCAGGAAAGAGCACAAGATGAGTACATTATCAAGGTGTGCTTTGATGGTTTGTATAATGTGGAATGTAATACTAATGGTAAAAGGGCTCACCTAGAGCGGACCGCTCCTCGTTCGTGATGCGCGAGTCCTCCAAGGCAGCACTCAGCGCAGACGCATACCCGGCGACTGCGACACGCGTCGCGGTGGACAGTGCTACGGATGATGGCAGGCCAAGCACGCCCTCCAGCACAGCGGCCCCCCGCAGCGGCACCATTTCCTCCGCGGTGTTCCTGCCCCAGACGTTGCCACCCAGCAAGCAAGCCGTATCAATAACAATAAATAATACGACAACTGATATTGAGTATGTTGATAACGTCGCAGTCAGGTCGTCAGCCAGGCGCTGCAAGTCCAAAGCTCTGTAACTCAATCACTGCAAAGCATGAGCTGACATGGCAGACTAGGCGCCAGTAGAAGAGCTTACCAGCGCGCCGACTGGCCCTGGGCAACTGCCGAGGCAGCGTTCATGGCGCGCAGGCCGAGCTCGCGCTCACAGAAGGCCCGGTAGAGGTCCTCGGCGTCCTTGCCCGAGACCAACTGCGTGCGCAGGAGGCCGGCAAGCTGCTGCGCCTCCTCCGGCGACGACGGCGCCTGGGCTGCCGCCGGGGTGCGGCTGCCAGAGGCAATGTCCGGATAGAAGCCCAGGGAGGATGGCATGAAGCTGCTGCTGTATTTGTCGCGCTCGGACTGCGGCGGTCGCTGCCGCGAGGCTAGCCGGTATGCCGGCAGTACTGCGTGCTCCACGAGCCGCACGACGTTCTGCAACTCGATCGCCGCAGCTCCACCCTGGCCACAACTTGGCAACGTGCAAGCAACGGACTTGGATGAGTACACCCAAATCACTGAGGCAGCTGAAGCAACTTGGCGTAGGCGCCGCAAGCGGTCATGGTGTACTCGCACCTTGAAGCTGCCGGTGCCACGGCGGTACGCCTCGAGTGCAGAGTGCAGGAGCTCGTCGCAGAGCTCCCGGCCAGCGGCAACGGTCGCCGACTGCGCCGCGGCGGCGTCGAGCCCGAGCTGGGCGAGGCCCTGCTCCAGCTCCTGCGCAACCGCCACCATGCCGGCCTTGGACACAACATCAGTTGGGTGTTCTGGAAGGTGGTGATGCTGGTAGAACAAGGTTAGCAGTCGCCATGGCCAGCAGCCCCTGAGCTGCCGTGCTGCTCGCTCGCCTGCAGCTGCCGGTCCTGGATCGCCCACGGCGCCTCGCTGCTGCCACTGCGGCCACCGCCGGCGCCGAGTGAGCTTGTGACCTCGTGCAGCGCTGCCGCCACCAGCCTCTTGTACTTGCCAGCTGCCTCCGCTTGCCCCTGCCATGCCGCAGTTCTTCACCTTCACTTCAACAGTCCCATACACCATTTGCACGGCTGGCAGCTGCTGTTGTGCTGTTGTTATCATTAAGCTGGTCTTAACCAGACCGGCCAACTGATTGACTGAATGACTGATGATCTAGTCGTGACAAGCTAAACAAGCCAAGCAGCACTGCCAAACAATCGTACCGGAATCTCGGGGCGCTGCGACTGCGACAGACCGAGGACTGCAGCCAGCGCTTGCAGCGTACGCGCCGTCTCTCCTGCAAAGTTGCCCCATGCAAATCAGGGCTGTAGCTAGCTGAAGCTTTAGGTACGTCCTTCCTTGTTCTCCATCAGAAGTGGCGGCAGATGAATGGCTGTTTGACCTTTCCTTGACTGGCCAACGACATCCAAGGTGAATTTCTTATGCCAAAGGAAGCATGCAGCATACTGCTGTGTCACGGCAGGTCAAATGCTTCATGACATACAGTATCAACTATCACTGAACAGGCATAATGCTCTGCTGTTTGATGTAATGGCAATACCTGGGTCGGCAGCAAGAGCACGCTCCATCGCCACAGAGCGGTACACGCGCCCGTGAACGGCTGCCGCCATGCTATCCGACATGCCCAAGAAGCGCTGCTCCGTCGTCACAGAGGCCGACCACCGCAAGAGCACCATTCGCCAAGCCAGGAGTCAGGGGCCAGCTGGCACACGCACTATGGTCATGGACACTCCTAGAATGCGACATCTGCGGGCGCCGGCCGTGGCCCCACCTGCAGGCGGTCGAGCAGCTGGCGCCCGTCGTCGCCGCTGGAGCTGCTACTGAAGGAGTACTGAGACCAGGCGCTGGCCGCAGGCGACTGCGCCAGCACCTCGGGAATGATATACAGCCGCTGAAACAAGCGCCGCATTGCGCTGGTCAGAGTGGACTATGCCATGTAGCCCTTAGCCGGTGCCATGTGCGCGCAAGCTTGCAGTAGGTGCCAGCACAATGAGGGCGGCTGCTGCAGTGCCTCAGTGTCAGAGGGACGCTCACAATGAAGGCGGCGTAGACGTCCGAGGCCTCTGCGACCGAGAGACGACCTCCGGAGCCCGCGGCGGCGTCGTCCCAGATTGCGACGGCGCTACCGCCGCGCTTGAGCAGCCGGTACAGGCACACGGCGGCGCGGTCGGCGTCCCTGCACGAGGCAAGTGCAAGCAAGCCGATGCCACAAGCATCAGCATCCTGTGAGCTGCCGACGGCTTTGAGGTAGCCATGGCTGCCACGCACGTCAAGTGAGCTGCCACGCACCCTTCTCGCAAGAAGACCACCGCCTGCTTTGCGTCCGGCGATAGCGCCTCCGTGGCTGAGCGCCGACTTGCGCCGCCGCTGCGAGCATCTTCGTCCAACGCTCTGCGGCGGCAAGGAGGACCAAAGCTCAAGGCTTCACTCAGCTTCGGAAGCTACAGAAGAGCAGGCAGATCAAGGTGCAGCAGGCGGCGGCCGACCTGGTGCGCAGCTCGCGAAGGCGCGCCAGGAGCGAGCGGGCAGCCGCGAGGTCCGCCGCGCCGGCCGTCCCACGCGCGGCGAGCACCGCCTCCCGCCCTTCCAGTCGCTCTATCTCCGTGTCGATGCCCGCTACACCCACCGGCGGCTTTGCCGCTGCAGGCGCTTCCGGTGGCGCGGATGCTCGGCGCTCTTGGTAGGGGTCCGCCGACTGGGGGCCCTGTCGGCGGGGTCCCTCCCCGTACTCCATCCTCGCGTCGTCGATCACAGCACCGCCGTCATCGCCACCAGCGCCAAGAGCGCCGCCGGCGCTGCCACCAAAGCCGGAGTCGCTGTCCCGCCGAGAAGGCGCCGCGGGGCTGCGGTTGAGCATGCGCTCCAGGTCCTGCCGCTCCATGTCCAGGAACCGGCGCCGCAGCTCCTCCTCGCTCAGCGGCGACTGGGAGACGCCGGGCGCCGGTGCCGGGGGCGGGACGAGCGGCCTGTCTGCCCCACCCGACATTGATGACGGCCTGGGAAAGCCCCCGGGCGACAGCTTCGCAATCTGCGCCTCCTTGTCGGCGATGGCCTGCACCAAGTAAGACAGCAGCTATGGAGGTTCAGAACCGCCAGTTGCAGAAATGGTGGGTCACGGCCACTGCGGCAGCTGCTCCCTCCTCCCTCCTTCCTCCTTCCCTCCTCCCTCCTTCCCTCCCTCCTTCCCCACCTGGGCCAGCTTGTCGCACAGGGCCTCGAGAACGTCGGCGCGCTGGCCAGCCTTGGCCAGGTCCTCGGCGGCGCTGCGCTTGTCCTCGAGCGCCCGCCTCGCCGCCTCGTCGTCGCGCCGCCGCAGCGCGCCCATGGCCAGCTGCTGGAGCTCCTCCAAGCGCGCCGCGACCTGGCCATGGCGGTTGCGCGCCAGACCGGCTGGACAAAATCGCAGCCGTAACGACCATCAGTGACCTCAGCTCGCCATGAAAGCGCCGATGGGTCCTCACCTGGTGGAGCCAAGAGATGCTTATGGCTCAGCTCTCACCTTTGGCCCGGGCGTCGTCCAGCTCCCGGCGCAGCGACTCGAGGCCGTCGCGCAGCTTCCGCACCTCTCCCTGGTCCTGCGGCAGCGGGTCGGGCCCAACGTACCGCGCCTGCGGCAGCCCCACGAGGCCCTGCCGGCGAGCACCCCATGTTGCCGGGCGCACGGACCTCCGAGTTGCCGCTCTCCGTAACCGCGTCGGAGCTGGTGATCCAAGCACTAGTCGCACAGTTGGGCAGCTGCCGAGGGCTGCATCGGCGACGACCACAAGGCGGCTGGCGGTGCCCGCCGTGCCGGCTTGCAGGCAGGAGGTGGTCATCGCGGCCGACATGGCTGGCTACTCTTGCTCACAGTCCTGCTGCTTCGTCCTCTCTAGGAGCCTGGCCAACAGCACACTAGCTTTTGCCCCGCCACCCTCCTCTCTCTCCCTCTCTCCCCCCTCTCTCTCTCTCTCTCTCTCCACCCCCCCCCCCCCCCCCCCCCCCCCCCCCCCCCCCCCCCCCCCCCCCCCCCCCCCCCCCCCCCTCCCAACTCTCTCTACCGAGACCAGCACCTCGTAAGAGACACCATCAGGAACAAACGCACGATCAAACCCATAACAGGTGTTCAACCTGCAACAATTCGTAGCTTTGGATAGAAGGAAAAATATTCTCTCAAAGTAAGGGGATGGCCGTTAGAGAGGTCAGGAGAAAGTGCTGGTACGCATGTGGTTGATGTCGTCTGGTAAAGGATATTGTCAGAACGTGTTTGAGGGGGCGCATTGTGTTTGCCATTTTAAGGGTCGCCCGTTCCACGCGAGGCGGTTCTAGATCTCCCCAAGTGGCAGTCTACGTGGCGAGTCCGGGTGGTTCCACGTATGATCAACGAAGAAGCAGCTCTTCCGAAGTGGGCCGAGGGGCTGCAAAGGGAAAGCATGCAAAGCATTAGCGAGAAGTGGCTCTCCCAAGCATTAGCGAGGGCTTTGAAGCAAGAATGGACAAGGTCTGGGCTGGCTGTACACAGCCCTCGGCCCTTCAGGAAGTGCTTACGTCTCATCAAAATGAAAGAAATGGCTCTTTTAATGTAAGGCAATGGTTGTAGAAGGGAAGAAAGAAGTGAAGTGGCTCTCCTCAAGATGTGCTTTCCTTTGTACTCGGCTAAATGGCCGTCGTCCGTTTCAAATACACGAGATTTTCAAGTGGGCAAGGGCTGTGAACAGCCAGCCCGGAAAGAGTTGACAAGGTCCGAAGGGGCCAAAAGAGAGAGGGGCCAAAAGCGCTGTTTCAGAGCTGGGTAGGATGAATCGCTGTAAAGGGCCAGCTTGAAAGAATGATCGAGGTCTGAAAGGGCCGGAAGGCGCAACGATACGAGACTACTCTCCGTGACTTCTGCATATGGGCCCTAAGTAATCTCTGGCCAACAAATGCAAAGTAACTAGAGGGCAGGAAAGCGTCGCCCTGGCAAATCCAGGAGGCAGTAGCCAAGGTGTGGCCTGTGCGCACGTGAAGGAAGGCCAATTAATGGAGATGGCAAGGCGCTTATTGTACACCCGAGCAGACGGCATTAAAGCGGGGCTGCTGGCTCTGCTGCCTTTGGCGGCGGGTCACAGCATGCCGCACAATGTCCATTGTTTTTGGGCTGGCTTTGCCAGCCCCTCTTCTCTATGGCGCGCACTTTCTCGAAAGAATGGACAACGGCTAAAGCCAAAGAAAGAAAGTACACACAGCTAGGCAAACGTCGCCCTGGCAATTCCAGGAGGCAGCAGCCAAGGAACGGCCTGCCCGCACGTGATGGAGATGCTGCTAAGGAGATGGCAAGGCGGATCCTGTACACCCGACCAGACTGCAATTGAGCTGCGCGCTCTTGTACCTGCTCCTGTACCTGTCCCTGTGTGTTGTACACTGCGTTCTCAGAGTCTGCATTCCTCCAGTCGAGCTCCTCCATTGGACGTTTGCCTTTGTCCACAGGTCCAGCAGATCGGCCGCGTTGAGGCGGCGGCCCAGCAGATCCACCTCGTCGCAGCGGCTCAGATGCAGATGCACTCATGGCGGCAGACAGATTCAGATCTCAGACAGACAGTCAGACAGCACAGGCTCCGCCCTCACCCAGTGTGGGTGGCAGCCATGGCTAGGGCGCACGGGCGCACCACGTGGCCTCAGATATAGTTGAGATGGGGTAGCTTTTGCGGGCCCAAATGTAGACGTAGGACACCATGGGGCAGACATATTTCCAGGCTGGAAGATGGTGTCAATGCCAGACCAAGTGGCGAGGCGGAGGGCAGGGACACGGGAGTTGCGCCGCTCACAGAGCAGGAGTCACCCCTGTAATTCTGACCCCCCTTGTTTTGGGTGGCAGCAATGCGCACACTCCAGGTCATGAAGGACACGGCAACTGGAGTGCCGAGGTACACGATACAGCCTGGGTGGGATTCGACTTGCAATGCAGCGTCAATCGAGCTGCTGGCTTCGTCTTCTCTTCCTACCTGTACCTGTGCACCGCAGGCGATCCTCGCCCGTGGCCTTCGAGCAAGGTTGGTGAGACCGTATCATGGGGCTCGCCCTGTCTGGTCACTGCCAGTAGCTCAATTGACGCTGCTTTGCAAGTCTACTCCTACCCGGGCTACATTGCGTACCTCGGCACTCCAGTTGCCGTGTCCTTCAAGACCGGGAATGTGCGCATTGCTGCCACCCAAAACAAGGCGAGTCATAATTCCAGGGGGTGACTCCTGCTCCGTGACTGGCGCAACTCCCGTGTCCCTGCCCGGGCATTTGGTCTGGCGTTGACACCATCTTCCAGCCTGGAAATAGTGTCTGCCCCATGGTGTCCTACGCCTACAATTGGGCCCGCAAAAGCTACCCCACCGGCACTACCCCCACTGCCACCCCCACGAAGGCCGTTCTCAATTACATCTGAGGCCACGCCATGCGCCCTTGCCATTGCTGCCACCCACCCTAGGTGAGGGCGGAGCCTGTGCTGTCTGACTGTCTGTCTGAGATCTGAATCTGTCTGCTGCCATGAGCACATCTGCATCTGAGCCGCTGCGACGAGGTCGATCTGCTGGGCTGCCGCCTCAACGAGGGCGACCTGCTGGACCTGTGGACAAGGGCAAACGTCCAATTGAGGAGCTCGACTGGAGGAATGCAGACTCTGAGAACGCTGTGTACAACACACAGGGACAGGTACAGGAGCAGGTACAAGAGCGTGCAGCCCAGGGGAGTTTTCAGGTTATGGGCCAACCAAGCTTCCGCTGCGCGACATTGGAGAGGAGGTTCCAGTCCAATTCCTAGTTCTTGCCATACTTAAGGGACTCCCGCCTGCATATGATACTGTTAGAGATACATTGCACTGATCTTCACCCAGACGACTACTACGTTGTGAGACGCTCATGTAACACAACAGCAGCAAAAGCACGAACATCTGTCTTACATACTCCCAATGTAGCAGCAGTCTCCTCCAGATCTTCACCTCCTGTCCTTGCTGCCACTCCATTGCCACAGTCAGACCCTGCCTCCACAGTAGCCACAATGTCAGGCTCTTGAGACATAGGCCACCATTGCACTTCTCCCACTGTCTCAGATGGCCGTAAGCGGAAAGCAAAATAGTCTGAACTACATACTCCCAATGTAGCAGCAGTCTCCTCCATACCGCGCAGCGGAAGCGTGGTGGGCCCATAACCTGAAAACTTAACTGGGCTGCGCGCTCTTGTACCTGCTCCTGTACCTATCCCTGTGTGTTGTACACAGCGTCCTCAGAGTCTGCATTCCTCCAGCTCCTCCATTGGACGTTTGCCTTTGTCCACAGGTCCAGCAGATCGACCTCGTCGCAGCAGCTCAGATGCAGGTGCGCTCATGACGGCAGACAGATTCAGATCTCAGACAGACAGTCAGACAGCACAGGCTCCGCCCTCACCCAGGGTAGGTAGGCAGCCATGGCTAGGGCGCACGGCGTGGCCTCAGCTGTGGGGAGTAAGCCCGACGGGTGCCCGAGGCCTCCCTTGTCCAATGTGCTTGCCGTTGTACTTGGCCACACATGGCCTCCCCATCTCTTAACACACACGCATTTTCTTATCCAGGGGAGACTCTCAGGGACCAATGAGACGGTCGGGATGGTCACCCACCCCGACCCGCCGATTCACCATATTACAATATTCAACACAGATGGGCATCGAAGCGGGGCTGCTCTGCTGCCCATAGCGTCGGGTCACAGCACGCCGTACAAGCTGCTGGAGTGGGTCGAGCCAGCAAGTCTCAAGGGCCCCGTGGACGTCAACTGCAAGTGCTATGCAACACATCCATCGTCAGCGCGCTGGTCTGTGTACTTCCGTTCCTTGGCATCAGCCGCTTGGCGACTCGAAAGAATGCGGCTGCTGATAAGGAGGGGCGGGGCGGCTGTGAAGGCACCCGAGGTGCATGACGCAGGGATTTGAAGGGCATCTACAGCGACGTGCAGCCGCCGCTCGCTGGGCAACAGGCAACAGGCCCTCTCAGTACCCCTGTGTAGTAGGACTCACATGAGCTGAGGGCAGGCAAAGGAGGCGACGGCTGTGAAAAGCTAGCCCAGCACTGAGGGTGCCTGCTCAAGGGATAAGATAGCTCATGAAAGCCCCAAAGCATGAGGTCCCTGGGCTTCTGAGTCCTTGATCCATAACAATTACTCTACGACCCTGCACTGTGCTTACAAGCCCTGCGGTGCGCATCTGACCAACCCTTAGCGCTTCAGCTGTGGTGCATTCATTAGACAAGGCCCAGAGCTTAGCTCATGTAGGTGCTTGACAGTGGAAGCGAAGGTGCAAGGAGTGCACCTCCGGAGAAGTGCAAGCATTGAAATGAAGGCCAGATTTCAGTTAGTGAGCCATACACTGCTCACGGCACAAGCTAGTTCGAGGACAAAGCTAGGTAAGATAAGCGACGTATGTGAACCAAGGGCCTGTCGGAGAGGGACTTCGATTGCGAGGCTCAATGGTGTGAACGACGTCCAGAGATTGATGTGGAGCACCCAGTGGCCACTTGAGTCGCTGTGTGCTTCAACGCTTTTCTGGCCCCTTCGAACCTTGTTCATTGTTTCCTCTGGGCTGGCCAATCACAGCCATCGCCATCTACTGGAAGAGTCATTCTTCAGAAGAGAGAAAGAAAGTGGTAGGAGAGAAGTGGCACTCCCAATGGGGACTTTCAGTAACCTCTAGTGAGCAGATGCAAGTCTGAGTAGCAAGCCGGCGGCAAGCTGACTTGCATCTACTGACTAGAGGTTACTGAGAAGGAAGCGCGGCCAGATTGACTGGTGGCTGGGAAAGGCCAGCTACTGAGAGTGTAACGATTTTACATGGCTGGAATGTCAATGCAGCAGTAATGTAATGACAGATGCCTGGAGACTAGACACCGCATCCGGCTGATAAGTAAATTGACTGTCAGTGCCGCAGGAAAGGCTTGACAGATGCCTGGAGACGGACACTTCACCAGGCTGGGAAGCGTGAATTCAACCTAGAGCTGAGAGCGGCGCAACCCGAAGTCGTGACGCGCGAGACAGCATGATGCTGGCGCTGGAACGGCGACGGGAGGCGGCAGCGCTGTAGGACTGCCTTGACGGCGTTGTTAGCCGTATGTTGACGGGAACGTAGACGGCTCACGATAGCCTGGGGTTAGTGACCGTCAGCTGCTAGTGACGGGGGGGACCGTCAGTATGTCAGTGGTTGCTGATGGATGGGTAGATTGTCGGTGGTAGCCCGTTGATAGCCGTCGACAGATCGTGGACGGGTCTGGGTCGTGAACGCTAGACTGGGTGCCAGTTATCCCACCCGGGCCCTTCTTCTTCTTCTTGTGGCCGGGCTCGCAGTCTGTTGGGCTATATAGGGGGCACCCGAGATGGGAGAGGGGGTGAGTTCTTCACCCAACCTCAGACCCCTGAACCCTTGCTCCTGCAGTATCCGTTGCTCAATTTTACCGTTGCAGCCCCATTCTAATGCCTCCCCGCTTTTCCTTGCGCCGCCGGCAGCCCGGGCTTGGCGATCCACAGCTTTCGTTATAGAGAGTCCCCTGGCTGATGTCTTAGTCCTTCACACTCCAGCTCCTTCAGACCTTGTTCCTTTGGCTGGCCTCTCCCAGCCACCAGTCAATCTGGCCGCGCTTCCGTTTCGATGGGGGCAAGGGCTGCGAAAACAAACAAGGCCAGCCCGAAAAGATTTGACAAAGGTTCTGAGGGGCCGAAGAGAAGAAAGGGCTCGCCCATAGAGAAGAGGGGCTGGCAAAGCCAGCCCAAAACGAATGAACAATGTCCAAAGAAGAAGATAAGCGCTTAGCAGCGCGGGTACTGAGCTTTCCCTAGTCTGTCCTCGTGTTTGGTAGAGTAGAAGAAGGGCTCGCCCATTGAGGATAGGGGCTGGAAAAGTAGCCCTGGTAGAGTAGCCCTTTCTTCTTCATTCTTTTTTGGGCTGGCTAATGAAGAAAGAGCTCGCCCATTGAGGATAGGGGCTGGAATAGCCAGCCCAAAAAAGAATGAGCAGAGTACAAGAAGCCCAAGAAGAAGGGGGCCAAGCGAAGCACTAAGGCGAAGCACTAAGAAAGAAGCACTCAAGAAGTAACAAAGCAGCTACTTACTACTCAGTAACCCCTGCTAAGCAGTCGCAGGTCAGAGAGGCTATGTGAAAACCGTCCTGTGCTGCGCGCTCTTGCACCTGACCTGTGTTGTACACGGCGCGCTCAGCATCTGTGTTTCTCCAGTCTTGCTCCTCCACTGAGCGTCCTCCAGGTCCAGCAGATCGGCCTCGTTGAGGCGGTGGCCCTCGTTGAGACGGCGGCCCAGCAGAGCGACCTCGTCGCAGTGACTCAGACGCAGATGTACTCATGGTGGTAGACAGACTTGGATCTCAGACAGACAGTCAGACAGCACAGGCTCCGCCCTCACCCAAGGTGGGTGGCAGCCTGGCTAGGGCGCACGGGCGCACCGCGTGGCCTCAGATGTGGAGAGTGAGCACGACGGGTGCCCGAGGCCTCCCTTATCCAGGGGAGACTCTCAGGGCCCAATAGACGGGCGGGATGGTCACCCACCCCGACCCGCCGATTCAACATATTACAATATTCAACACTCCCACTAAATATGTGAATCAGCCAGACCTAGCAAACTTCTACATCTATCATACTCGGGCTTAAACAAGCCCTTGGTCAGAATATCTGCAGTCATATCTGCTGAACTACAGTGCTGCATCTTGATGACTCCTTCGTCTACCTTCTCTCGGATGAAATGATGTTGTATCTCAATATGCTTAGTACGAGCATGATAGACTGGATTCTTAATCAAAGCAATGCTACCTTGACTGTCGCTGAACAAAGTGGTTGCGCTCGATGAAGAGAGGAATCCACATTCTTGTAGTAGTCTCCTCAGCCAGATTGCTTCTTTTGCTGCTGCAGTCGTTGCCATGTACTCCGCTTCAACAGTTGAAGTCGCCACAGTCGGCTGTTTCCTACTACTCCAACTGACTGTTCCTGCTCCCAACTGGAAAGCATAACCTGTTACTGACTTTCTATCATCCAGACTGCGTCCCAAGTCAGCATCACAAAATCCCACCAGTTCATCAGATTTATCTCCTGTATTTCTAAATGTCAAACACAGAGTCTTGCTTCCCTGCAGATATCGCATGATTCTCTTGACAGCTTTCCAATGCTCAACACCAGGATCTTGCACAAACTGAGCAACCACTCCCACTGCTGCTGCTATGTCTGGACGTGCTGCCACAGCTATGTACATCAAACATCCCACTGCCTCCCTGTAAGGCACCTGTGCCATCTTCTGTCTATCTCGATTTGTCTTGGGTCCCTGATCCTTGCTCAAAGTCTGTTTAGTATCCTGTGGGGTAGAGATAGGGTTGCAGTCTTGCATACCAAATCTGTCCAAGACTTCAGTAATGTACTTTGACAAACTCAAGGTCAGTATCCTCTGGCTTCTATCTCTCTTGATTTGAATACCCAAAAAATACTCCAAGGGCCCAAGATCCTTCATCTTGAATCTACTACTCAGCTCTTGCTTTACTCTCTTCACTTTAGTAGCTGAATCTCCCAGTAAGATCAGATCATCAATATACAGTGCTAGAACCACCTTAGCAGGTTTCTCCCTCACATACACACTGTGATCAGCCTCAGATCTCTTGAAACCTTGGTTCAGTAGGAAAGTGTCAATCTGTGCATACCAGGCCCTGGGCGCCTGTTTAAGCCCATACAGCGCTTTCTTCAGCTTGCACACTTGACTCTCCTTGCCCTTCACCTCAAAACCTGCAGGCTGTTGCATGTAGATCTCTTCCTCAAGATCACCATTCAAGAATGCTGTGGTGACGTCCATCTGCTCAATTTCCAAATCATGAATAGCTGCCATAGCCAGCAAACTTCTGACAGCACTATTCTTAACCACTGGAGCAAATGTCTCATTGTAGTCAATCCCTTCCTTCTGAGCACAGCCTTTAGCAACAAGGCGTGCTTTATACCGATCGACAGACCCATCACCCTTCAGTTTGATCTTGAACACCCATTTGCTGGGTATCGCCTTCCTGCCAGCAGGTAACTCTACCAAATCCCAAGTCTTGTTCTCCTTGATAGAATCTAGTTCTGCCTCTGCTGCTGCTTTCCACTTGAGTGCTGCATCACTACTCATGGCCTCTTGCATTGTGAGAGGCTCATGTAACACTACAGCAGCTAAAGCACGAATATCTGTCCTAGATACTCCAAATGGAGCAGCATTCTCCTCCAGGTCTTCACCTCCTGCCCTTGCTTCCACTCCATCACCAGATTCAGACCCTGCTTCCACAGTATTCACAATGTCAGGCTCTTCAGATACAGGCCACCATTGCATGTCTCCCACTGTCTCAGAAGGCCGTAACGGAAATGCAGAATAATCTGGACCTCTCTGCTCATCAAACACTACATCTCTGCTGAAGATCATCCTCCTGTTCTCAAGATCAAACATTTTCCACGCTTTCACGTGTTCACCATATCCTACCATAACACACTGACGAGCCTTGGATTGCAACTTGTGTCTCATCTCAGTAGGAACATGCACCCACGCAGAACAACCAAATACTCTAAGATGAGCAACTGTAGGTTTCTTGCCAGTCCAGACCTCCTGTGGCGTCATGCCTTCTACTGCACTAGTAGGCATTCTATTCTTCAGATAAACGGCCGTTGCGACTGCTTCAGCCCAGAATTCTGATGGTGTATACAAATGGAACAGTAAGCACCTTGCAATCTCCATAACGGATCTATTCCACCTCTCCGCCACACCATTCTGCTGAGGACGATAGGTCGCTGTCAACTGCCTGTGTATGCCCTGTTGCTGACAGAACCGTTCAAACTCCTTAGAAGTATATTCTCCACCATTATCAGATCTAAGAGCCTTAAGCTTCTTCCCTGTCTGCAACTCAACTGCAGCTTTGAAACGCATGAACTTGTCCAACACTTCACTCTTGTTTTTCAGAAAGTAAACCTTGCTCCATCGACTGGCATCATCAATGAAGGACAAAATATATCTGCTGCCCCCTAAAGATGGTACTTGCATAGGGCCACAGACATCAGAATGCACCAGCTCCAGAAGCGTAGAAGCTCTAAAGTGCTCACCAGAAAGCGGTTGTTGAAGATGAAGTTTACCCTGAACACAACTCCGGCAGAAGTCGGGTTCAACATCTCTTACAAAAGGTTCGACTCCATGCACCAGGTTCTTGAGCTTCTTCATCCTCTGAATATTTGGATGACCCAGCAGAGCGACCTCGTCGCAGCAACTCAGACGCAGATGTACTCATGGTGGTAGACAGACTTGGATCTCAGACAGACAGTCAGACAGCACAGGCTCCGCCCTCACCCAAGGTGGGTGGCAGCCTGGCTAGGGCGCACGGGCGCACCGCGTGGCCTCAGATGTGGAGAGTGAGCACAACGGGTGCCCGAGGCCTCCCTTATCCAGGGGGCCTTTCTGAGGCTCCTCACTCGTACTTATCGAGTGATCCATCCTCCCCCTGTTTTACCATTGCATCCTCAGGCCCCTTTGTAGCTGCTCTCCGCTCTTAGGCCCCTCTGAATCTTTGTGAATTCTTTTTGGGCTGGCTTTTCGCAGCCCTTGCCCCCATTAGGAGTGCCACTTCTTCTTATCTCTTCTTATCTTCACTCGACTCTGCCTGAACAATGTATTGGCTTGAATTGGCCTCCCTTTCAATTCATGCGCCCCGCGCGCCTTCTCTCTCTTATCCAGGGGAGACTCTCAGGGCCCAATAGACGGGCGGGATGGTCACCCACCCCGACCCGCCGATTCAACATATTACAATATTCAACACTAAGTTCCTGGAAGGACGTCCCCTGGCCAGAGCCAGAGGCAGCAGCGAGGGCTCGGCCGGCACGCAGGTGCAGCGCACAGGCCATTGACCTCTGCAGCGAGACGGCCAGGCGCATGCGATACACCTGGGCGAGCGACCCGGCTGCAGGAAAGTCCACCGGCTCCCCATGGAAGCCGCGAGCGACGGCGTGACGGGCAAGCTGGTGGAGCAGTTCGAGCCACCGAGCACCCAACGCCTGGGCTGGCTAATGCCTTGCACCAGAAAGTTGGCCGAGCTCTAGTTGGTGGCAGAAGGGCTTCGTATCTGACATCTAGTATTTTGGCATCGATTAGCGACCTTTATTCTTTGACCCGTGGTTACTGACCTCCGGGTCTCGGCGGAGCGCCTCCTTCCCCGCATCGAGCTATTCTGACCTGCTGTTGCTCACTCGTGGGTATTGAGCTTCCCTAGTGTGCTGTTGTGTTTGGTAGAGTAGTTCTTCTTTGGCATCTCTTTCTTTGGCTTTGGACAGTCCATTCTTTTTGGGCTGGCTTTGCCAGCCCCTCTTCTCTATGGGCGAGCCCTTTCTTCTACTGAGCGGGTCACTTTGCTGTAGATTATGTTAGATTGGGAGTACAGTCATACCTCGATGTAGTTACACAGGTCGGTTTGGCAAAAATGCGTAACTACATCGAGGTGTTCCTACGCAGCCACATAGGTACATTTGGGGGCAAAAGTACGTATAGCAAAACAATCCACAAATGGCCATATTCTTTTTCAAAATGCCAATGGGCAAGTTTATCCCACAAGGTGGAGTCAAGCATTCGTCCCCAGTGTCTTTACAAGCATAGGCATCCCATATCGACCGAGATAAGGACACACATGCATACAACCACTTGAGGTGATCCAATTGATATTCACCATGTGCACACTAGCAGAGGTATCGCACATCGACCAACATGAGGTAAGTCAAGCATACGGACAACAATAGCTATCGCATCCAAGGTGGGGGAAAGGGAAAGAACGGAGGAGGACGATAGGGTTGAGACGAGGGGAGGGGAGCCAAGGTGAAATGGCAACCACCGCTGAAGTGGTGAGTACGAGTGAGCAATATGTCCGTGTCGAGCAACCCGAATTTCGAACCAAGGGACCACCACTCGACCTATGCCACCCCCAATCGCCCCAGCACTATGACGATACGATGGAGGAAGGGGCTGACGGAAAGGGAGGATGTGTCAACGGTGATGAAGTAAGTCTAGTGTTATGTTATCTACTTGTTGTCAATTCTTTCCGCAGACATGTATGTCGAGAACTTAGCCTGCTTCCTGCTAAGCATGTGTAGAACCGCATCGTTCGCCACCATATTTTGCCAATGCTCGCACATCAAGATGTCCTGTTGTGTGAAGCGATGCATTCCTTGTGCAAGGTATCTACCTACTTGCCCTATCAATACAGTCGCTTCATTGTGCGTTATCCATCGAGAGGGAGGATTATCGGAGTCATCGTCTTCACCGTCATTGCTTGTTGAGGGTAGGATTTGAGAAACGATCTGTTCATCTGTGAGTGTGGATGGAGCCTCAACCTGATTCAACACATCGAATGTCACCATATGTGACGATGACAGCATCATTCAATGCTTCAACATTCATTCTACATTGCATATGCCATAGAAGCTTAAGAAGGAAGCATAAGTTGCAAGCGTCACTTACTTCGTCTTCCCCTGGAAGATTAAGATTTTCTTCGGCACTGAGCCCATTTGGCCCGAGCTTCAGGTCGGCGATATCGCGCTCAAGCTCTTGCAAGTCGGCGGCCTCATCATAGGGCTCAAGTTGATCTTGATCAAGCATGGCACTGTCCTGATCCCACTTGGGAAGGATGGCTGCCTTCTTCCAGCCGTTTTGGATTATCGCAGCAGGAATCTCCGCCCAAATCGCGACAGTCCATAGGATAGCCTGCATCCATGAAAAACCACCAACTTCAGTACACACTTCGATGTCACAAGCATG